>JAHZNB010002612.1:0-22370 GCA_027744295.1 Callyntrura guangdongensis | reverse complement strand
GTAACATAAATTCATCCCTCGTTTTGTTCAAAGAAGCATCATCATAATGAGAATTGAAGGCATCATTAGATACATTTCTCCAGCCGTCACTTAGAGAATCATCTAATAGAACAACTCATGCACATAACGTACTCGCTAGGTGTACTGGGAAACCGCACAAGCCGTAAATAATAGAACATATGCTTTCAGTGAATGATTTGTAGTAATGAGCTACCAGATACCATGCTCCATCAACTATAATACAAACGACGTGGTCTTAAGACCAACAACATCATCGTCATGACGATAATAGATTAAATGCTTAAAGAATCCTCCAACGAGAGCCAGTACTAGTGGCAGTATTAGTACTACTAGTGTAGATATACAGATTACCAACTTAGAAAAGAAGAAGAAAGCCTTTACACGTACACTAGCGATATCCGAGATGAGAGAAAGTCGAAATGGCCAGTCCAAATGAATGTGAACATTTAGAAGCACATCGCGAAGTGATCCACGAGAACAGTATTCATTCAGTATTAGAATCTGATCCCATTTCTCAGATGTACTCTTCGGATCCGTCGAGCTCAAACAAAGTCCAACCAGTCTAGCGATATTCTCGTGTTGTAAATCACGGACCTGTGAAAAAATGGATGGTTTCAAAGTATCAAGCAGTAAAAATATGATACATAATACATATAGGTATACACAGTGCTTACAACTCAATGATACATGTGCGAGTGTTATATCAATAATCGTACAACTTGAAATCGGCCTTTTTCATTTCAGCAATGACACAGATATTACATTTAAAAAATGGCGATACAAGTCTTATTCCAAGACTTTTAGTATGATGATAGCTGTTTTAAAAAACAAATGAAACAAACAAACTGTCCTTGAATTACCTGACGGATCTCGGAGACTGTGTGTTTCGTGAATTCGATTCTCTTCACTAGCGATATCTTTCGAACTCCTACCAGCACGCCCTGGAAAAGATAGACAAGCAACACCATATGTAACTTACATTTTTATCCATTTCAACAAAATTCACCACTTTAGGTTATGCGTCCATTTGATGAATCTTAAATCTTTTTGTAGTAGCTGTTTCAAGCTTAGAGACATAAATACATAAGCAACTGAAGAACCCTTTGTCTACTGACTACACCAAGAAAAGGTGCAAATTGCATAAGGATGTATGTAGTATCCAGTCGATGACAACTATAGTTTTAGGATGTCGATTGCAAATAGTAACTTCTATACAAAATCGATTCCTCATAATTCTGTTCTTTTGTAATTACATATTATTATATTGAAAAACTTACCCTGTACGTTGCCGTTTGAACAAATGTTGTCTGACCAACTGTTCCGAGAGACAGGGATCCACGAGAGCTTTCCTTTTCCTCTATTGGACCTTTCGGCTGTACAATGTAACGTAAGTATCAGTATGAAAGAAAGATGGGTACCATGTAACAAAGTAAGATAAAGCCAGTATCATAAGTTGCACACAACAAAAGAATTCGGATGACTGGGTTGTTAATACAAAGAACTGAACGCAGGTTGTATTGTTGCAGGAAGAATTCTAGTGTGCGCGTGTATGAGTGTATGTTTATACAAAACACTTATGATTTATTGGAATGGATATTTTAGCTCTTTCGAAACCTAGTAGATTGTAGATCTTATATACCTATATACATCGTATGAACCAATTTCACGCCAACCACGATAAATCATCGCACATGCGAAATTACATTGTAATTCTGAGTTTGATAATGAGTTCTCTCTTTTGAGGACAGATGTACTCAATGCACAACGGAAATGAGTCTGTATATTAAAAACTGTGTTCTAGCATGGGAAAAGCATCTAAATCACGGAAAGTCAAGATAAAATCTCTTGTACGATAGCAGCACTAAAACCAAACTCATAAAATATCCGTTGAGATGTCTTGTTCAAAATTGTGTAACGCAAACGCGAGTCTGTTACGAAGATTCATTCTTTATGGCTCAAAAATGAACTTTGATTAGGAAATATATTACAAATCCATTAGCAAAGTTAGAAATTTTGTTTGCTTTAAATCTATAACTCGCAGACTATTAACCCAATTTCACGTTCTTGTAACTATCAAAGTAATGTAGGTACATAATATAAAAATGTACGGTACTAAGGAATGAAATGCATCAACCGGTAACCTTTATAGTAAAGTTCTTTTACGAGGACCAAGTAACTTACTTTTGCTTCATTTAACTCAAAGGAGATTTCCTCCGGTTGAATCCGCCATTTTGTGCTGGAAGCCGCCTCCACCTCACGTAAATGCCTATAAACAAAGAACAAGTCCGAAACGACAATAAAACTGATACTAAAATAATTTTGACATGTTTAAACGGCCATTTCTTTCTACGTTTTCATACATGTAAAATGTTTCCTTTTTGTACACGCACAAAATGGTTGTACACACATATAACACGTGTATGTAAGTACAACTTTCGCTAGATTTCGTTTCCTTAATAATTCAGGTAATCGCCTGCTATCCCGAGGATAACAACTTGTTTTAAATGTTCAACCTTCAAGTTTCACACGATAACCATAAAGTAAGGGAAAACATGCTGATGTAACATTTTGCATCTGTGGTGACTCACACGATACCATAAATTCACACACGACGGTTTTTTTCATTTTCATTTCTTTCTATCCTCGTATACATAAGTACACTACTACTATATTCTAACAAACAAGTGAAGTGTAATCATAATAATAAAGTGCGCTGCGCTTTCTTTCTTTTAACGTTTCTTTACTCGTCGTCGTGGTCTACTTGATATACTCGGCAGGGTTGCAGGCTAGCCAGTGCAATCATCATAGCCACACTGGTTTCCTCGCACTATCTTTCCTTTTCTTTCCATCACTTTTGCGGACACGGGCACTCATGAAAAGCTTCTCGTTTGCTTTCATTCACTTTCCCAATTCCAAATTCGTCCGCTCAATTTCTGCTTCTATATACATACGTGCCTAATCCAAATATCAGCTTTATTCACGCCATCGCCTTGGCGAAGTATGGAATTAACCGTTATAACAGGGCAATTCACAAGTCCTTTTTAATGCTTACCCAGCAAACTAGCGTAAGAAAAAATGTTAGTAAGCAATGCAAAAACATGTGACATTGAAAACTGAAGTATCATCAATTTGGATAGTCTGTAATACTGTAATAGAAAACAAGATATTTTTCAGTCATATGCATCCATTGCTGAGGGAGGATGAGACCAGCTAATGCGTTTGACATGGACACTTCCTTTCGACATCCCCATTAGACAGTTTTATAACGAAAGAGGTCGCCGTTGCCATATACTTGTACATACACATGCTCACATATTTGTACGTCCATACTCATCGTGTGCGGACAGCATCACCAAGGCACATATGACCAAGGCATGAATCGCCAAGGAAAAATCGTAAATTGGAAAGAATCGCCAAAAAATTATTTCATACTATTTCTACTACTTCATACCTTACCATGCATGCGTCAATCTGGCTGGCAGGTATGTTCAAAAGTTCTTCCTTCTTCATCGTATGATTTATGGTGTCCTTTGTATTTTATTAATAGGGGTTCGAAAGTAAAATGTAGAGTTTTAGCAAACCATACGTAATCAAAATGTACGTACATTCAAAATATTAGAATGCTTCAAGGAAAGGAATGCTGCAAACTGTTTACTGTAAAACAGCAATATTTTATATTGTGATCATGAAGATCAGTAATTCAGTAACCCGGAATTACAGTGCTACCATAATACAACGATCAGAGCCCGGATTCAAACTAAAGGGTTAAGGGTAATTTTGAAATTTTCTTTGAGATTTAATTTCAAGTCATTCATATTGAGTCATGTCAAGCTCGAAACCCAAAATTCATGTTGAGTAGACATGCAGATGTTCAAGTTATGGCTTGACTTAACTGCAAGCAGCAGCGAGAAAAATTGTTTTTGGCGATTTTCTTATACAGTAGCTAACTCTGAATCTGTACTGATTCATTTAGAGTTATCTACTATACTTAAGATTTTTCCTCATGGGGATTTATGTTTTGGTTATTTTGTCAGTGAACCCTTATACTCATTCATGAATAGATACTTACTAATAACTTTTTGTAATTATAAAAAAAGATTTTTTTGTGGCAACACAGATGAAAATTGTAGCTTTCTGACATTTAACGAAACTTATTACAATCTAAAAATACAAAAACGTGGGCATGCATCCAGAGATGCTTCAATGGTGCTTTGATTATTAAAAAGGATGCAAATAGTTGTCGCAAGCAGCAAGTCGTTTCTGATTTCCATCGTTTTCAAATGGTATAGTTGACGGTGGGCGTCTACATTGTATTATGATAGGAGGGTTAAACCATGGAGTGCTCCATTTTACGTTGGCGACTATAATTATGAAGTCGCAAGTGGTCTCACAACTTGTTATGAGGAAACAAAGGTCTCTTAAGTATTGACGTAGAAACAAATTACGAATGTTCTTTACTAGTCCAACAGTATGGTTGGTAGTTTTGAGACAAAGGTGAAGTGGCCTTTAAATAGACGTTTTTCCCCCTTTTCTCATCCACTTGAGAGGAGTTTGATTTTAAGTGTTTACATGCAGACGACATGAAAGAAAATAGCTTGACTGTTTGTATTTTAGCATTTTTATCGTGAAATAGAGTTTTACAATCATGTGGAGAAAAACAAAATTATTTTTAAAAAGTGTTTTCATAAAAGTGTTTGGCAGCAGCAAACAAATTGTGTTTTTTGTGAAGACAGAATGCTTGAAAGGCCTTAAATTATAATTGAGCTTCATAAATTGGCATGATTATAAAAGAGAATGCTTCTCTGAAGTAATTGTTATTATGGAAGCAAATATAAAAAAAAACAGTTAGCAAGTTTACTTGAATAAGAAGTAGAGAAAACAACATTTTACGTAACCTGTAAACAAAGATGATGACAGCAACAATCGAGAGCGTGAACACCAAAATGAGACCACCAACGTATGGAATCACACCTACAGATTGATCCTTTAAGCATTTTGCATCGTTGCCGAGAAATCCACATTCTGGAATATCTGCTGGAGGTACTCCTTTCCCAGGCCACTGTATTTCCCGATTTGGCACTAACCTGAGCCCTTCCTGGGAAAGATAATGGGCTACAACCTGGCACATATGAAATACATTCAATAACAGTTTTAAATTATGTACTATAATATATTGTTCGGTCGTTGTCGCAGTTCCGCTTTCTAATTTGCATTTTTATTGTATTTCTACCATCCAATCCATCATTTTTACTGGTTTTTCGTAAAATTTATATAAACAATATATCAGCATCATTTATAGCTAGAATTTTTCCTTAAGATTAAATATGTCAGCAATGTTAGCATTTAGCGTTCTATCGTTGGTTGAAATTTCATGTTTAATATTTACAAAATTCTCGAAAGGATCAACCATCTTTCTACTTATCGATTATTTTTTTAATCAACATCACATAACATGCTTTTTTCAACTACTTCCAAATACACTACTTACTGGTAAGTAGTGTAAGTAAATCTATTTCCTTCTTCGACAACCTAAACCAAGTGTGAGTGTTTGCAATTAGTTACAAATATTTAAGCACTACTTTAAACGAAATTTGCTAGGTACCTAAATTATGTTGCGACGAGTTGGCAATGAAGCATTTCCAGCAAAAAAGTTCCAACGTCATGCCATATTATTTGCAATGTATGAAAAGATGGAAATGAGAAGGTCACACAAGTAGTATTATCATCAAGTCTACTTACTTTTTCTCCTAAAAGTGCCCTGTTGCCATGCTAAACGTTCCTAATGTGACAAAGACAACGCTCTTTTATGTCCCAGAAAATGTAAATAATGACATTTTTCCATCAAGTCACTCTCATCATTAAACTGACTCTTCATATTTCCATCATCTACTAGTAGTAACTACTACTACTACTGACATGATGAAAACACACTGTTTTCTCTCTGTATGCCTTCCTGGCACTTGTGTATTTCACGTATTATTAACGAGCACTGGGTCTATTTGTTTGAGCACACGATGATTTATTACGCATTGTAGACGGGTGAAAAATAACCGGCAGAATCTTGGATTTCACCGTAATTTCTTCTATATGCATTTTGTGTAGATTTATGCATTACATGTAACGAACTGTAAAATTTTTACTCACACATATGAGCACCAGCTTGTTTTACATCTGGTTAGCTGGGTCGGATTCTGAGTACATCTATCTATGGTTGCTATCTACTCCCCTCCTGCCTTTCTCCATAATAAAAACGATAACAAATAGCCCTCAACAACACTTCCCTTCAGCAGATATATGCATAGGTGCCTACTCACACAAAAAACTTTCACTCAAATGCTACACAGGGGAGGCTTTTTCTCTCAGAAAAGATAATAATGTAAGTCTCAACAAATTTTGCGTTTTCCTTGTCACCTAGTTACGTCAAATATTTAAAAGGAAATATGGAAAAAAGCTTTCTATAAATATTCCTTCCTCCACTATCAGTTAAAAAGACAGTGAAGCAGTATACTGGATATAAGGTTTACCATTCCTTACCTCAAATTTTCCTGTGACAGGATTCATATCCAAAATTGAATAGTCTGCATCTCTATCTCCATTTTCATCGATGGTTACGTTTCCAGTCACTCCTGAGATAACAAGTAGGAACATTACAATCACAATGGCGCATTACTGCGTATTCTCGTGTGAAACTTTAGCGACAAATTCAGCCATTTCCCTTGAAATAATAGTAACCGTTACGAGAGCATTACGTATGTATATGTATGTACCTACCTTCAAAAGTTCTATTCCACATTCTTTGAGTAATCATTTGTCCATCATGCACGGAATCTTTTGCCGTCAGAGTTTCATTAAGCGCCATGCCCAATAAAATCACACCGTCGTAAAATGCCCCGATAAAGAAGTTCACCTGAACAAAGCAAAGAGTTTAAATTAGCGTCGAAGCAGAAGACAATTGTAATATTAACTTCAAACAAACATTTGTAACTTTTCCTTTTGTTTTGTACTAATCTTTTCTCAGACATTTATATAACCAACATCCATCATTAAAAACTTCCTTTCATGTATCCTTTTACCATTAATCAATGAAGACTTTCAACTGATGCTACTGCTACTGGGTGGATATACAAATTAGACGGAATTGGAAGCAGACTTTTTCTTAGTCAGAACAACTACTCCGTGCACTACTTATATAACAACGCTTCCTTTCGAAAACTTTTTCAATTTTTTTTCGCAGAAGGAAAGCAAGAAATTGTACAACGAGAATAATAAAGGCATTCTGAGAAAGTCGTAAAAGATGCCGTACGTGAATGCCAGAAAAGTTTTTGATTCTCTGTATTTTTTTCCGTTGAGCAGTTACCTATTTGTATTGCAAAGCGACAGAAACATCTAAAAAAATAGTGTGCTACGCTTTCATTCGTTGGTTCGTAATCCTGAGACAGTCAAAGTGCTGCATTAAGTGGCAAACAAATGGTAACGGTCGTTCGTTCATTCCATTGTGCAAAATATATTNGTGCTACGCTTTCATTCGTTGGTTCGTAATCCTGAGACAGTCAAAGTGCTGCATTAAGTGGCAAACAAATGGTAACGGTCGTTCGTTCATTCCATTGTGCAAAATATATTATTATTATGTAGCTGAAATCACCTTTCCGCAAAAGTTTTTTTTAAACCGAGTTTGTCTGTCTGTCCATCTGGATACACTTCTGCTCACATGCCTTGTTCTTCAGCAGAGTTTTAGTAAGAGCTCGGGCTATATTTATTTTAAACCAAGTTGATCATCTCCACAGGGGAGGAAACAGGTGAATCTTTCGGGTCATACATATGACAATGTACATCACATCAATCGATAGTAAACCATGTAAGCAAATTCAGTGTTCTCATCACAATCATCTTTTCCGCTACAATGCAGTCAGTCGATTTACTATTATATGGTGTGTTTTGGGTAAAAAGTGGAATATCTAGCACGGTGGGATATTGGAAACAATTCAATTGACAACATTGTGGGAGAAAAACCACACTAGCGGACAAACAAGTAACGCGTACTACTTTGTTGACCCTTCCGTTTTTAGCCAAGTTTCAACACTGTTTTCATGGAATTAGCAATTTTAGTACTAACGGTAAAGTCAAGAAGCGTTGGTGGGTAGAAAGTGCGTAGCAGAGGAGTACAAAGAAAAACAGCTAGCAAATAATGCAAGTTTTTCTTTTGTCGGGACTTAAGAGATAAAGCATAGTGCAAACAAGGGATAAAACAAGTGCTTGCTGTAAAAAAGGAGCTTCCTCAAAATAATGTAGCACGGTTTGTGCGAGAAATCCGGAGGAGAATGAGGAAGGTAGTCGGCAAGTAAAAACAGAACGTAAACAAAGTATGGGAGAAAAGCTTTTATGTTTTCAAAATAGTCTCCAACTGAACTTACTTCTTCGTCTTCGGGAAAAGTGAAGTTATAATCCCTGAGGGCCCTGGCTTTGACGCTTTGTGAAAAGTTGTTCCAGGTAGATGACCGTGGCATAAGTAGCGAAATTGTCAAAAGGGCTTCGTATGCTTCCTTGGCATGCAAATCATTTTGGTCGCCTTTCAGCCAAACATTTGTATCACTCGGTTTACTCTAGTGAAAGTAACATTTGCAATGTGAAACGAAATTAAATGGAGTCCTTCATTAAATCGCATGCCTTCTGTACGCCAGAACATATATACAGATATGCATGTTCATTTCCCCATTTGCTAACTACTAACAGTTGCTTACCTTGAAAAGCTCAACATCTAAAAATGCCCAGTCACCCTTGGTCAATCCACGAGCGTGAGCCTTCAGCATAAACTCCCGAACTAAGCTTTCTTGTAAACTGAGTATTACAACTGAACAACACAAATAACGCATTTCATTTTATTAGCCATATTCCATGCCAAACTGACGGAAAACAGTACTAACAATACGGTTATGGGGTTTATTGTTCAGGGGGTTTTGATTTATGTTCAGTAAAAATATATTGTAACGTTTCCATTAAAAAATAAATAAAGAATACTTCTGGCATGTGGGGAGATTTCAGTTAGTGCTTCATCCATGTCCGGGAGATAAGTGCCGTCAATATCATAGCCATACACTTCGTAGTCAGCATCTTTCAAGCCGTTGATCAAGATTCTTCCTGCAATTTAAAAATGACAGAGATCCAGTCAACCGTATTGAATGTAATGAAACAGAACTAAGTGAACAATACAAGTTTGTTTATGGTTCATGGCGCACTATTACCATGCGCCAAGTAAATGTAATCATGTGTCTGTGTCATCATCTGGATGTTTTTCTTCCGTACCCATTTTTGGATCGTTTTTAGTGACTTGGAATTTGATATTTTCGCAATTGATTCTTTTACTTAAAGTGTGCGTAGTAGGTAACCAGCAAAAAAATGATTTTGTTTGAATGAATATTGTATTAATATGGCTGTTGGACATAGGCCCATGGATAATAAAGAATGATGTTAAATTATTTTGATAAGGACACTCTATAAGCTTTCTGGTGAGTTTACAATGTTGATAGCTTCAATAAGACATTTTACGGGGTTATTTAAACAACCACAATTTCGTACTTAAAGTGAATGTCTTTCTTCCTGTTACTTGAAAATATAAAGGTATCTCGCAAGTGAACAAAATGCTGGTTATGTATAATCTATTACAAGTATACTTAAACAAGTAAAGTCTTGTAATAACGAATTCACACGTCAAAACTAAATGCATACTGATTAGCAATAAATTACAATTTAATTTATCATTTTTTAATTGACCCACTAATAGATAAAAAGTTTGTTTCAATAAGACATTTTACGGGGTTATTTAAACAACCACAATTTCGTACTTAAAGTGAATGTCTTTCTTCCTGTTACTTGAAAATATAAAGGTATCTCGCAAGTGGACAAAATGCTGGTTATGTATAATCTATTACAAGTACCTATACTTAAACAAGTAAAGTCTTGTAATTACGAATTCACACGTCAAAACTAAATGCATACTGATTAGCAATAAATTACAATTTAATTTATCATTTTTTAATTGACCCACTAATAGATAAAAAGTTTGCATTGGAATTTAAATTTGTTACGGCTTTCCTCGTCATGCATCAGTCAGTACTACGTGATGTGTTGGTAGTGATTTTGTATCATTATAATCCATTACAAAGAATAATGAACTTACACAACAACGCAACGGTAGTGATAAATGTGCCTGTCGATATAAGCGGCTTATTTTTTTCCAAAAACAACATATTTTATTGAGTAACTCATACCAATAGCTGTTAAGTATCAGACTGCGGAGGATATTGCAGATATGCCAAAAAGGTGAGCCCTTTCGTCTGTTAATGGTTTCAAACAGTGAGCAAAATTATGATTTCAGCTAATCCTTGGCTCCTTTTACGACCAATATTTTATGTCGTCATTTCCCAAAAGGGTTAAGTAGCGATATGTTCTTTTTACGCTGTTGCTGTTGTTTGCTGACTAGCTTATTTTCTGCCGACACCCTGCCCGCAAGCAGTAATAATAACCTACTGCAAGAACATGACATACAATTCACTGACGACAAGACCACTTTTTATGTTCAGGATTATCTAAGTTGGCAGAGTCAAATAAACAACGTCCTGAATAGAATATGTACATATAAAACTTAGAGAAAGAGATTACTTAAGACTTAAAAGTCTGACAGGGTCATGTAATAAGATTAAAAGCTGACTGGAGAAGGCGTACTCGATAATAATGTAATGTACATGAAATGAGGGTAAAGCACATGGCAAAATATTAATGTATTAATTCATGCATACGACAGCCGTTTGTTTGTGATGCTAAATATATTTATGGCAGCTAAAAACAAATTATACGGGTCTATTTTTATAAAAAAAATCGTAGGGTTTTACTTGGCTTGAAGATTTGTACTATATATAGTCACTTTTATTTACCTTATTTCCATATGTATGTAGTAAACTACTGCGCAGAACAAATGTATAAAAATTTCATTTACCGACAGTGAAAGAGAAAAGATCTGTTTTGTCATAGACGATGGCGAGATGCTCCCAGTTGAAGCGCTTGCAGATCGCGTCAAACACCAACTTTAGTCGACATTGGCAATAGGACAACCTTGTCAACGTTGAGAATTCTGTCTTGTCTCCAAAAACACCCTGAAATTCAGTTAAACAGTAGCTTGAAAAGTTGCCTTCATTTTATGGAGCTTACGATTAGTTGAAAAATAACATCCAGTGAGCAACATTTACATAGATTGCCCCGAGTTGGGAAAAAATCTGCACAAATGAACAATCTCAGAGACCAGAGTCGAGTAGTTGTGGTCGTAATGTTTTCAACGCTATCAAAATCTACTTTTTATCTACTTGTACGATCAACAAAGCTAATTCGTATCCTTCCCTCATGTTTAACGAGACACCAATTTTGTTCTGCTGGTTACTAGGATGGATATTTTTATGTCGAATTTTAGCAGCCTCATAAAATGAAGTATATGAGACTAAATAGTACAATAATAGACATATTCTGAAGTTAACGTCATCGTCGTATGTAATTTGCTCAGTCATTTTGTATCATTTCTGCTATTGTCTGATTGGGGAAAACGATGAAACGATGTCAGAACAGAAACAGAAACAGTTGCCATCATCACGCAAGCAAGTTTTCGTTGCTTTATGATGACGCATTGGTCTAAAAAGTGACAGTTGGAGCTGTCTCTCTCTCTCTATTTCTCTGGCTATCCATCTAACTTCCTCTCGCATTTCCCCAAAGTATAACGTAAAGAACGCTTCCACCAGGTACATGATCATTTCATGCAGCTTCTACTAACATACATGACACACTGTCGTTGATTGAGTTGTATTAATGTCTAGTAATTTAGCAACTCTGAACACGTAAAATAATTTTATTACATGCAAATCAAATGAAAAGTTGTGGAGATTATGGGTTCCTGCAATTACTTTAATAGGACATTTACGACTTTCTACCATTATTATTATCATCGTCATCATCGTTTATGGTACAATACTGTCAGCATCAATGAAACCAAAACTTTATTAAGAATTTTAATGCTATTTACATCATTTACATCAGTTACGGTCACAGCTGCTCCTTCAGACCCATCACGGTCCCTTTATGTGCATGGACTAGCTCTGAGCCAAAATATTACAAAATATGGTTCAATGTAATATATATATTTCTACTTATTGTTGACACAAACTTGAATTAAACACCCCCTAAAGTCGGACTGAAAATTTAAAAAATATTTAAAAAATAATACAGATGGAATTCCATACGCTTACATATGCTCGCACTAAGATAACGAAACAAACGCCTCGTTCAAAGTTTAGGTTCATATGCGTTTTGAAATATCTTGGTTAACAGTAAAACAAACAAACAAAATGATTCTTTGTAAATTATTTTCCCGGAACAAAAAACAGTGCACATATGGTGTCATAATTTAGGTATCCTGCTTTATCAATGGAAGCTAAGCTGTATAAAATTGTTACTTTCTCCCATATAATATTTCTATATACCTTGCTTTCTCCTGATTACCTAACTAATCATGAATGAATTGTCAAATTGTACCTAATTCTTAACGATGGGTTAAAAAAAGAAAATAATTTTAACTTGACGGTATATAAAATTAATATTTTAATTAGCCCCTAGATATTCTTGTGGAATTTCTATATACATTTCAATTCATATTCATCTAGTATAACAAAAAGTAGAAGTCGGTAACAAAGCATTTCGAAGGCCATTGACGTTAAGATAGAATTATCTAATTTGTCCTGAATTTTTGACTAAAAGTCTAGCATGCAGTTTGTCTATGATGATATGTAATCTTTTCAATTTCAATAGTGAACAAACCTTTGTCAAATCTAAATCTATGTCATAATCACAGACAGATGACCCACGTTATAAAGTAGTTAGTGTTATTAAATACAACACAATTTGAATAAAGCTTTTACGGTAAGGATAATAATTATTGATTAAAATTCACAATTTTAGATACTAGTACTAGTTTAAACAGCATATGGTGTCTAGTTAATGTAAAAAATTTGAAAATCTCGCGTAAACCGGCAAAAATTAATTTTGACAAAAAAACAATTGTAGCATCGTAGTCAGCGTTAAAAATTGATCTAAAACTTCATTTTCAGAACTTTTGACTACAGGTCACGCCCTTACCTAGTCAGAGGGAGAATTTTTGCTGGCTCAAATATGATTTGTTTTGGCATAATTGACTTGACGCTAGAGTATATACAAATATGTATTTAATCTTGATGCCTGATAGCTCTTAAGTAGAGCTATCAGGCATCAAGTATTATTTGGGATATGTAGTCATAGTGGCTGTTACAGTATGTGACGAATGACAGCTTAGATTTACAAGAATCTGACTAGGTAATAATAAATGCCTATAATATTATGTTTTAATTATATTAGGTACCACCACCATTATGCTACACCAGTTCGCGTGCACTGACTCGCGTATCTTTCTAATTCCTTTGTCCTACTGCTATTACAGCTTTCACTCCCTGAACTTGTTCGTTTACTCACGTTACGTAAATACATACTACAATAACGTCGGGTACCGATGCTGTTGCTACGAACAGGAGTGTCAACAATTCCATGGTAAGAGATAATTTCATTACATTACATGACACATTCGAGAATACCAGCAGCTGCCGCAGCCATACCTGAAGTTTTAGAGTCGTATCTGAGCTGGCTAGCGACAACTCCAATGGTTGACACATAATAGATACGGTTCTAAGTTCTGAAATAAGTTTTTATGTTGGTACTTTTAAAATGCATGTACTATTAAAAAAAGGAAGACGTCAAGCTTCTGACAACGAATCTGTTCCATCTGCATACACGACGTAATCTTCTCTATTCTACGTTCATCTTTGGCGTTTATATTGTGTCGAAAATATTTTCATTTTTTACAAACCACCTTATTTTCCCCTTTGGAAACCAAAATCTTCTTTTGTATCACTACTGATCTTGGATTGTTCAATGCAGAGTAAAAATAACAAGTGCGTATGTGTGACAACAGTAAGCAGAAACTTACCGTATGGTTAACCTTGAGTTTTTTATTTAGTCCTCCAAGGAGTTTGTCACCAGAAACTTCGCTTTCCGTTGACGGTGGCTGATCACATTTTCAGAGTAATACAAGAAAACATTATTACAATAATTAATGATAAACTGTGGGTGTATTTATTCATGTTAAAAAGAAACGCTATTCTACCCATTTTAACGCAATTTGCAATTCTAAAATTACAAGTAAAAAGCTTTGGAAACGAGCGCAAACTTTGGTTTTCTTGCAATCTTGAACAAACTTTCAAAAAACTAAAAACCGTGAGGCTTAATGCCCCGTATAAATTAAATCTTGACAACGCATCCTATCTTAGAACTTAAGAAAAGGCTGAACTAAAGATGCAGGAGAACCACATGTACCAAATACCGATGTCATAATACCCTTGGAACTTTTTTTGCACATATGGTGCATAAATGCCAATTCCAAATGCGTGTATATATGTATCTATTCGAGAATAGTAGCTGTAGCTAATAAATTTCCTAATCTTCTTTCGTGCGTATCCGTAAAGGTATCGATTGCACAAGTTTACACGGGTACTTCGGTGTTTGATACATGAGTCTTTTGTTTCATTTTTCAAATTCGTTACTTTCTTGTCACTTCGAAGAAATAATAAGTAGTCGAGAATTGATTTGATTAAAAATAAGTCAACAAATCGTATCGCAAAGCTCAGCATTTAAATCTCGAATTCCATTCAACAGGTTCAAAGAACGCAAATTGGTATTGGTTGATATGATAGTCTATATTAGGATAACATTACCAACAATGTAAATGATATGCCTATAAATAATAACGTCGTGTGTGTTTCAAATCGAACACAGAAAACTCGGAGACATATTTATTTGGTTTTCCAATTAATTGCAAATATAAATTTTGTGTATAGAATTTTTTTTCGGTGTCGGCTAGTTTGCAAGATGCTTTTAAAATATGGGGTATAAATAAACGTCTATTTTGTCATGTCTCAATCGTCTAATATCTCAGCTACTACTGCACGATGAACAATGATCTCAAAGTAGAATGATTTATAACCAAGGTAACCAAGTTGATGGCATTTTGGCTTTCATAAACTGTCATCAAGTTAGGTTTCAACACTAGGCAGAAATATTGGGGCACCCTGCACTCAGCGTGGGGAAAATTGTGTTTGTCTTATCATAGGAAAAATCTACTGTTTTCATGAAGACTGACGACTTACACTCCGTAAAAAAGAGATAACAATACTGTCTTGCTAAACTTAAATCCGAAAATTTTATTACATAAACTCAATTGGTTAAATTATATTATGGCTTGGCGTATATTTGTTGTCGTAAGATGCTGTGCAGGTCTCTTATCATATACAATTATTTTAGCGCTTGACTGGTGGGTACTATCAACCGATAATTTCATCAAATGTTTCACTGAAACGACAAAGAACTTTCAATATGCACAGGTATAGTTTTCCAATACCACACTGGGCGTCATACTTCTGTTTTCTCAGTTCTCCCCATCCGTTCTAAACGATGGAACATCGGAGGCTGTCCGCTGTCCGATGCTTAATGCTTATGGAATTTAACATGGGAAAGCGGAAGTGAGTACAGGGTACCCCCCTTTGTTGATTTTCGCATTACAAGTTTTGAATGAAAAAATATGGCTTGATACTGTAATATTGAACTAGATCTTCCAATCGATCCCACATTAACTCCAAATCACTAATTATTGATGATATAACTATCCATATTGAAAAATTCGAAAATTAACAAAGGAGGGTTCTGTTCTCACTTCCCTGTTCTCACTTCCGTTTTCCCATGTTAAATTCCATAAGCATTCCATGGAAATGTGATTCAAAAACCCATTTTTTGATGTTTTCCAAAACAACTGATCGTTGAAACCTGAGACTTATCATGAAGGCTTAACTCTATTAAAGTAATAGTTGACCAGAATATGAGGCAAATCTACGTTGGACAGCCTCCGATGTTCCCTCGTAAGTTGCTCTTATACAAGGACTAAAACAAACTCGACCCAATACAAAGTCACACAAACAATTAAGATTGGCGAGTAGTTAACTGAATTGAATGGTGTTTATATACAGATTATCATTACATTTAATTTCACATGTTCTTTGGTGAGACATGCTCATCCTCAAGCATGGAATAGTAATTATATCATCAGCTTCCTGAGCAATTTGCCTGTCTTTTCTAAATTTAAGTGGTCAAAGAGTTTTTCCTCCAACTACAAAAAATTTGTAAGCGCTCTCCCGGAAATCATTTCGTTTGCGTCGAAGTAATTTCACGAAATTCTTCTAGTATTAGCTTTTGCCCAATCTTCTTTCTTTCTGTTTGTTTTCTTTTTGTTTGCGAGTTCCAAAGTTCCAATATACGTATTGCGTATTTGGAAATCTGCAAAATCAAAGGATTTTTTTCACACCAAAAGAGACAATAAAGACAAGTCTCGTCCTGGAGAGTCTATCTATGTATATTGTGTGCAGAGCACCAGTAAAAGGGAATTTATACAAGAGCATTGTGGGCTTGTCTCGAGACAACACTTTTGTAAAAAACAGTGTATTGTCAATTGTAAAATATATTTTCTCACATGTATTTATCGCCACAATTTTTACCCTAAAGATGTAACAATCGTACAGACGAGACAATTGATCCGAAGTAAATGAACAACCAGCATTTCTACCTATATGTACGTATAGTTGTTTAAAAGGCTGCTTGTTTTCGAAACCGTGTTGACGAAATACAAGCAGTCTGCCCGAGTGCAGTGAAACCGATAACAAAAGTAGTACTCATGGGAAATTGAGCATACGAATGAAGGTAGTTTCACAGTTCTTTGGTAACGTAAAGCTACACTACATTTTTTACCTGGTCCCCTAGTCCCGTTACGACTGGAACATTCCAATAAGCTGAAAGACGTGCTACTGGCTCCAAAGCAAATCCACAAGCAGGTCCAATAAACGATATGACATTTGAAAGAAATCTCATATCTGCGGCAAGACCAGGAGTCAGACTGTTGTCACAGGTGGGGTAACTGAAATTATCATATTAAACATACACAGAAAGTCATTGAAACGGTACTACAACTGCATATATTTTTATATCTGTACATTTATAATCCAAAAACCAACCATGATCTATATTGGTGTTATGCGCTCAGCAGATGCGTGAACTTATTGTGCGCTGCTGGATTTGCATGCACGTAATTATTTATAGGGCATTATGCAACTGTCTGGAGGAAGTCTTTGAAAGATTACCTATAATGTACTCATCATAAAGTTAGGGTTATGTAATAACACAAAAACGCATGTATGCAGTAATCCTCATATGACATAGATGTACAAGCAAAATTCATCATCTATTTTTACTTCAACCGTGATATGACAGATGCAACTAACTAGGTATATTATTGGCTTTATATTTTCTATAGAAACTATTCCGGGCTATTTAAGGATGATGTTTTGTGAAATATGTACTGGTTGTTGGTTTTGTCCGTAAATTTTTTAAGTTGTGCTAGTCATTTCAGGGTTACAGGATAATCTTTTTATTGTGCTTTGTTTTTGTTCTGGAATGAGTTCACGATGTTGTTACGACAGTAGTAAATTTTTTACGAGAATCTCTAGGTAAGCAGAAACAAATTAAACGAGTTTCAATGAAATTATAGAGAGCATTATAAAACTCCCGGGAATCCCTAAACATGAAGAGATGCAGTTGTTCTGGTTGGAGATTCTCCATGAAATGGGATTATTAGGGGCTTTATCATTACACATTGACACGTATTTGCAGAAAAAATACACCAGAAAAACTTTCCAGCAAGCAAAAAAAAACAAAAAGTAGTTAAAATGGCAAAATAAGTACTGAAACTACTAAAGTAGGTTTTAAAAGGCTGAGAGTACCCGGAAAATGTTTCGTTGGAAGTTACGATTTTTTGTAGAATGTATTTTTGGGGAAGTATAATAAGCACACATAATACGAACTATATAATATAGCGTACAACTTTTTTTTGAAATGAGGAAGGACAGTATGGACAACAAACCTTCTTTGGATTTTATGTAGAAAAATTTTATGAGGACGGAGATAATCTTGATTGACAATGTCAAGTGCCATATCTACAGCTGGGGAGCACTTTTCCAAGTCAAAAGACGATCCTGTGCCGGACACAAGAAGAACCCCGACATTGTAATGTGTAAATTCTGTCGTATCGTACTGGAGAAGATTGAAAGAAGAAACAACCATTTGTGAAGCTGGCATATCGTGTAAATAAATATTATCTTCACTTGTACCACGGCCACCATCAACACTACTACTGCTTCTGACAAAATCAGCATTATTTTCCACTTTATCGTCATCTCGATCAAATTTCTTGTTCACAAGGCTCTTATTTTTCCCTTGTTGATGGTGCAGAAGCAACTCAAAATTCTTTTCAATTTTTTCGGCTTTACTACTTCCACCTCCACTCCCGCCATCACTCCAATTATCATTGTCACGAATGAGGGCACTGCCGCCGCTGCCAATATCGTTGGAATCAGAGTTTCTGGCAATATCCAATTTAGCCATGTTGTTCCGTCGACTATTACTAGAGCTGCTGATGTTGTTAACGCTCTTTTTGTTGACATTCAGCGGAGACATGCTTTCAGTAGAATGGCGCGATCGTCTATTTCTGCGGTTACCAACAGTGGCACCACCATTTTTATTACCATTATTATTTTGGTAGTTCTCAATTACCGAATGAAAGCGTATATCCGGGAAAGCTGTACGAAAAGAGTCACTTGCATCACCGTCACTGCCACTTTTTTCGTATTTTTTCACCCCTGCAGCCCCACTCATGCTACCTGACGGGTGATGCAGAGTAGGGACACTGCTGGGTAATGATGAGTAAGGAGAAAACAGCTCATGTGTAAATCCATAAACGTTCGTGCTGTAAATGTTTACAACTTGATTCCTACCATTATAAGCGTCGTCTTCGTCAGGGTGAAGATGATGCGTTTCCGAAATTTTCCCAATAATTTCTTTTGATGCATAAATGTCATCATCCTCATACCTGCTGCTCTCCCGATTTTCAAAGTTTCTTCTGTTGGCGTGCCCGCTGGCACTACTACTAATACTTAATAAACGAGCTGTGTCATCACCATCAACACTGACTTTATGAGAACTTGCAGACACGACCGTACTGCTACCTATCAATATCAGCAGCAGAAGCAACAAAATTGCCTTGCAGTATTCAAAAACTAATGAGAACAATGGAATGCAAATTTTTTTGCAACGTCGACGACTTTCTCCTCTAAACACTTTCTGAAGGAGGATGCTGAGGTGAAAGTAAAACTTGAGGAACAATTTTTCGTGTGGTGACACACACGAAAAGGGAGAGCAAGAATACCAGAAAAATTGTAAGAAGCGTGGTGGTGTAAAAAAAGGAAAAGAAATGATGTGAAAAGGAAAAGAATCCAGAATCCGTTCTCGCAAGAGCAAGCTCCTCATGTTGGTAGGAATGACGAGCCTCCGCATCCGACTGAGCTGTACTTCTCTTTGACCACTTGGTTTTATGTATAAAAATCCGGCCAAAACACACACACTCTTTCTCTTCCAAGTTGCTTTTACCCTGTTCTACTACAACTACCACACAGTTGCCACATCAGACCATCTCGCAAAGATTTTTCCTTCTCTTCTCTCCCCAGAAGCAAAAGTACTCGTATCACGGCGTATCTGCTTTGTGCCTGCACACGTAAACCTGATAAAATGCTATGGCGGAGAGGAACGAAAACACCATCATCCCGAGTCATGTCTTCACAGCTACATAAAAGTTAGGTGATACCAGCAAAAAGCTTGTGCTTAAAGAATGGTAAAATAAGGGCGAAAAAAGAAAAGCTTGTAGACGATGGTGCCACCAAATTTGTGACAGTGGAAGAAGGTCTGAAAAAATATAGCCCCAGAAAATCCAGTCCAGATATGTATTCTTGTAATAATAATATGCTCGTCCAAAGCATTGTGAAAGGCCTGGAAAGTTGATTAGACAGGTTACAAAACCCTGACTTTTGAATATTTTCAAGCCTTTTACACGATGACACTAACGATGAAGAATCAATTCGTAAAATTACAAATCTTCCTAGGGAAGAAAATCCTCAGAGAAAAACTGTATTCCGTAATGACTCAATTTCTTATAATTCCTCTATCCCAGTCATTCTTCATAACCCTTTTGTAAATTTTGTAAATCTGCAAAAATCTATTCTTACCAGGACAGGGTTATAAATCTTTTCACGATGTTTTTGTCTTTGTTACCACCCACCACGAAGTAGGAGCTAGGATGAATCATTGTATTCTTGTAAAAAACACCATAAATGAATATGTTCCGTCATGTTGGTAAGCAAGACATGGCTTTGTGAGATTTTGTTGGTGGTGTTCACCGTGGTTAGTAAGTTCATTAATTAACGTTGATGAAGCTCATGTAGGAAAGCAAGCAATGTAATTAATTAAACAACAAACTATCTGAAACGCTGCTTGTAAGACTGGGAAGGAAGCCAAAGAAACTACTGACACTTCTGCAAAGGACACGCCGGGAACCATTCATTTTCTAGTGTTACCTTTCAGAAAACTTTTGTCTTTTAATATATTGAAAATCAATAAACACCTTGAGACCAGCGAATTTCCAGGGGATGAAACGTAATCTGTTTACTACGCATTCACGCTCGCAGAGACTAAAATGTTGAATTAGATTAGCGGATGAATTTCATGAATACACTAAAGTGCCAACTGCGTGTATTTGAGAAACAAGCGGACAAGACCTTGGAAGAAGAGATTCATGGAAAACTTTTTTAGTTCGTAAATACTATTTTCTAGTGATGTAGTTGGCAGTTTTATTTAGGTAACAGGTCCCAAGTTACTATCCGGAACTATGTCGGAACTTTCCTTGCCAATTCTAACGTAGCTATCTTGTTTTCCATTGTTGAGAATGAAAAGGATAACTTTAAAGTTTCAAGGAAGTCAGCCATGAAATGAAAACAACTACGGAGTAAATAAAAGTCTTTCATGAATGTATGACGAGGAATTGGATATGGTAGCTCCAGAAATCTTTATTGCACTAAAATGCTAGCATTCAAGTCCTTGGTCAAGTTTGGTATTGTCCCATTTCCTTTTTCTCTGACTGAATCATTTTCGTCATTATATGATTAAAAATATAAATATATAAGAGATTCAACTAATAGTATACTAAATCATGATCCTACATATTTCCAAAGTTTAACTATATTAATGTGTATAACTCTACCCAAACAGCCTCGTTACGTTCATTTAAAGATAATACACTAATGTAAAGGTGTATATCCTTAGGTTAATATAAAATGTTTAAAATAATTTAGTTTAATTTTGGGAGTTTATTTAAAAGAAAAATAAATATTTTCCTCCTCTCTTTTTGGATTTTGTGTATCTTTGGTTGCCTCGCTCTATTGTCCTCAGCTCTTCGAGCTCTGGTCTCGGATAACCTGTATTGGTAGTCCATCAGTTTGAATGCTTGTATTGTAGACTTTCTGGGATCCTTTATGGGAAACCCGCTCTCTACGTGTACAACCCTAACCTTTTTATTATTTAAAAATAAGCGACCTAAGGTTTAAACTTCCGTACGAACCACGACTTCCGAGATTCCATTTATTTCATATCAATTTATTCCGAATTCTGATTTCGCCAATCGATTCCTCATCCCTAAGGTGCGTGCCCCTGGGAATGATTTTGGAGTATCCAGGTCAACGGGGTCAAAGGTCACGTAGGTGTATCTCTGGTATTTGTGGGGTGATTTTGACCAAACTTTGTATATACATAGGTAGCCTATGGCCTCCTCTGAAAGTGGACAAAAAGGTCGACGGGGTCAAAAGTCATATGAGTGTATCTCTGGTATTTGTGCGTTGAATGGAGGGTTTGTTGAACACAAATCAATTGATTACTTCATCACTTTGCTACTATTACTTTATTGTGTTTATTCTTTTTGTCCACAACTTTGCATCGTCTGACAAAATATTACGTGTTTAAATGAGACATTCAAATCGCTGTAGAATAGCTAAAAGTTAATAGTGTGAGCTAACCTTACAGAATAGGGTTTTTTGAGACGCTCTTTCGAATAGGTTTGGTTTCAAGCACCGGCGTTGATCAATTCATATGGCGGATTCCTTGTAAGTCAAATGAACGACCTGCCTAGCATGGCAGTAGGAACCGGGGGGATGAGGGGGACAAATCCCCCCAAGAATTCAGAGATTTAACATTACGTATATTACAGGCCTAAAAATTACTTAACATTACAGGATAGGCCTATCCCCCCC
>JAHZNB010002611.1:0-12174 GCA_027744295.1 Callyntrura guangdongensis | reverse complement strand
TTGTCGTAAGAAGAAAAAATGTACGCGAGAAAAGACTAAAGTATGACGTGTCGCGGTAATAGACGTTCTTTTTGATTACAATGATATTTTTGTGTGCTTGGGTGTATGTAGAGCGTGTATCAGCGGACACCAGTAAAAGTATAAAAAATGACAGAAGCTTTCAGAACAAAAAAACCTTCCTAATGATAGTCTTCTTTCGAAAAACATCCCTGTAGAAGTTGTAAAACATATCATTAGCAGAAGCAGGAGAGAAAAAAGTGTGCTGAATGTTATTTATGTCAGTTGTTATTAGATTGTATTGTTTCCTTAGAAAACTGCGCCCAAATATTTTCCACTTGCATTCATATCTCTTTGTGGGAAGTCTCCATCGCTGGTCCCATCTAGCGTTTCCTCCTAATGGAAAAGTTGTGGCCATAATTTTACTATTTTCAAACTTTTCCCTAAAAGGTATAATAATTCGTGTGGATTTTGTGGTAGCAAACTTTCACAAGAAGCATACTAAAAAACTTCATTTTTGGCGTAATGGCGATATTGACCTGATTTTTATCTTTGAATTCTTATGGAAAGTAAAACCTCGAAAAATGTTCTTTACACGCTGGCTAAATTAAAATTCGTTGTGGCACGGAAGCAACAATGTGATGTCGATCAACATCAAACTAATGAAAGTGGAGGGCTATGCATTATACGCCACAATGAAGGGAAAGTGTAGTTAGGTAGGTGAATATCGTTGTTCCACTTTGAAAATTTTGTACGGCTTTATCATATATGTATTCATCCATCTATATTTATGGCTGTGTAGCCATTTAAGTAATAACTTGTTACCTTTTCTTTTTTNCCATTTAAGTAATAACTTGTTACCTTTTCTTTTTTTACGCACGTCGTATTTCCCCCATTAACAACCTTGTATCACTTACGTTCTCCTTCCTGGAAAGGAAACTGGTAGTTCAAGTCACTTGGATTTTTAGTGAGTGCGAGAATACCCAAGAGAAAAGTCAACTACCGAGCGATCCTATGATCCCTCCTTCTTTGCTTTACTTTTTTCTCTCTTCTTCAGAAAAAGTAAGCATTCTCGGGGATCCAAATATTTTTGGCTTAGTTTTCGGTTGAAAGTAGAAACAGAGAAAAAGTATAAAATTGTGGCTTTAGTAAAAGTCAAAGCGGACTGACAAGAGAGACAGTTACGAAACGACACTGTGTTGCCGTGGTGTTGTTACCTTTTAGGCCGGACTGGAATCGAGAATGGAATACAAAATGGAGTGAGATTCTTTTCCTACCTTTTTTTCTTGCCTACCTCGGTTCTCTCTAGCTGATGGTCTGTCCGGTAATATTATACTCTTGAAAGAAGACGGACGTAGAGGCAGGGTAAAAAATAAACGCGTTATTGTTTCAATATTTTTGGTGGTTTTTGGAATAGGTAGTTTTCAGGACTGGCTATTTTTTCTCGATGGAGTAGATGAACACACACGAGAAAACAGCCGAAAAAAAACGTTTTTCCATAGTGTATGCCCTGCTTCGTATTCACAGCACAATCAAGAGGGGACTGGGCTGACTGTGTGTGGCGTGCCCAAATGTAGATAAAGCCAAACAGTGGGACATTTATTGCTACAGGGTTAAAAACAGGATATTATGCTTTCGACTTTCGATCACTCAGCTATAGCTTGAGGTCCCTTCAGTCCCTTCAAAACCGTCACCCAAATGTTTCCTTTTTAATAATATAGATATCAACATTCCTTTCACGTTCAGTGCTTTGTGACGCAGGTTTTTGATAATTTTGGATGACCACAGGGAGCATATTCTCAGAATGCGTACAAAAATGGAGCTCCGCATAGCGGGTGTGTGCACTCTGACATTTAAAAAAGGACATTTCGGACACGTGGACATTGTTTCCCAGAGTCCAGACTGGTTAATTGAAGTTGAATTCTTGATCCTAGCGGTACATGTATCTAGAAAATCATTTCTCTTTTAAATATATACCGATATATATGTACTTGGCAGGAAATAACGACATACTCACAACTATTTCAGCTTGCTTGCTCACAACAACTAAAGCTACGCATACACCCTACTCTTCCACGTATTTTTCTATTAGAATGGGCACAAAAGTGGAAACAGAAGCATGGCAAAATTATTAGTTTTGGAAGTAAGGTTACAGAACGCTAAATCGTTCCTTGAACTTTACGTTTAAATGTTCTTTAGAATCGAGCACGTGTCTTGTATGTATGTCTCACAGCTTCACATCTTTGAAAGGGAGGGACTATATGACCACCAGTGCATATAATAGTGTATATTAATAATTACACGGGTTCAACAACTTACTTAATACTGCACAGACATATTGTAAAAATGAAAAACATGCTACTCGAATTACAGCAAAATTACGTATTTCTAGCGCATAAAGCAATAAAAAGGTTGTTTAGCTGGCCTTTCTTTTTCTTTCGTAGTTGATGGTATCCACCAAAATTACAAGTGCTAGATGTAAATTTTTTTTGGATTCATTCTGTCAAGTTTAATTTTTTTGTACCTGTTACAAAGTTTCCGAAGTTTAACGGAGCAGTTTACTTTCACGTTTAGACTTTTTTCAGATGGAGATGTAATGGAGTCTGTCAGAAAAGATGGTACGTTGTTAGTATGTACAAGTTTAGCCGTACATCACGATTCATGATAAACCGCTATCAGGTATGTTCGGAACTCAACCGAGAATGATAGTGTCAACAGCAAGCTGAACTGTTCTTGACAGTTCACTTCTCAAGTAAGCAAGAAATAGTTAGGGATGGCGAGACAATGTTGCTTGAACTGTTCTTGACAGTTCACTTCTCAAGTAAGCAAGAAATAGTTAGGGATGGCGAGACAGTGTTGCCGGTTAAAAAAATAAATCGGCTGAAATCAACGTGGAACGTGGCTGAAAATAAGGACATGTGAAAGATATACGGAAGGATACTTATCCTTAATGATATGATACGATACGAACTTAATGTTTCGGACTTTGTCGCTTAACAATGTTTTTCTCTCTTAGGTGCACGGTACACTACTAGTGAAATGGACCGTCTTGACAGTTTGATATTGCAGATAGTAAATTTTTTTGACCAATATAAAGCTTATATGTAGCTAACAACAGGCTTGAAACTTAGTAGATGTACCGTGTAATCGGTAACTATAATTATAAAAAATTTGTCCTGCTGTAAATGCACTTAGAGTTAGTGTCGGCAAAAATGTTACATAATATGTACTGTACTATATGGTTGGAGTAAAATTGGATTCTGCTCATATTATTGTAATGTGCCTTCACTGTCTTGTGTGGTTTAGTCAGCATTGGATTTAAAAGTTCTTCCTCAAAAAGACTATTTTGTAGTTTCGTTCCTTTGAAATATACATGGTGGATGTACTAGTTTTACTTGTGTCAATTTTACTCGACGATTTTATCGTCCATTGTGGCTATAAAATCACTTTGAACAAAAAAAAATTTGAATGAGTGCTCCCATTTAAGTGACATTTCCATTTTTGCTGTTCATTCATTCTGCTTCCTACCGACTGTAATGTCTTACTGAATCTGAGAAACATTGTATCAAAAGGGTTATTCAGTAGAAGAAGAGATTGCTTTTTCAGGAAAAGTCAGTTTTGATGATGAGTGTCTCTCTCGAAAAACGACCATTTTGCTTTGTTTAGAATGCAAATATATGTGAATGTGTATGCACATTATATTATACCAAATTGTGGTAGCAGCAGTCTATATCCATCCAACAGTCCAACAAGAAAGAAGCAGTCGACAGTCGTATATTTTACTACATACAGAGAGAAATGGAAGAATTGACCGTTATTTGTCTTAACTTTCAAGCCAAACTACTATGTATGTAACATTTATACAGCAAAGTGTATCTCATTTTGGTCTAACAAATTGGTAGTGGTCTGTCTCGTAAAGTTGCATAGTTTCAAGTTTAAAAAAATCTCATTCTAACAGTATAAACCCTCTGTCGAGTGTATTATATAGTATGTTTGCTCAAATTGTGAAATTCCTGTGGTTCACCATAAAAGCATAGTGCAATCCTACGTATCTGTTCCAAAATGTAATTACATGTATAAATCAGAGTAAAGATTTTGTTTTGAATTTTATCACACACAGGAGATCTTGTTAACTGAAGTCAATAGGTTGACTTCAACTATTGTAATGCCAGGATTACTTAAATTTGTAATCTAGTACATACATCATATACATAATTTTTAAACAAACTAAGACTTCGCTGTAAAAAAATCACATTTTATAAATTATAATGTTATCCTGTCATTGATGTATTATATGTCCCTCAAGTACTTAAGTACTTTGTTCTACCGTTGACATCGTTGTATAAACCTTAGAAAAATTTTGTGACTCTTGCCTAAAAAGCCACACCTCAAAAAGTAAAAGTATGTATATTATATAAAGCTTCAATATATTATCTAATTTTGTTCAATGTAGGGTCTTGTCAGTTCATGTAAAAACATAAGATCTTCTTGACACAGTTAAGGAATTAGTGTAAGTGAGAACCCCATATACTCATATTTATTCATGTTACCTAAGCTATAGCCTTAATAATGAGTTCCTCCCATAACCTGTGACGCGGCTCGCGACTCGAATAAAGGCTCGGGTAAGTAAAGTAGAGTTGTGAGAAAGCATAACTGGTTGATATTTTAAAATGCCTCCTGAATTCACGAAGTAATGGATGAATAGCAGGTGTTTCAACGTAACATGAAGCATTCATAAACGTTGCAAACATATCTTCTCATTTCCGCACTAAAATGGATTTCAAATTTGATACTATTGTAGTGAAAGGGCAGGATGTAAGAAATAAATTGAAACATATTTAGATCTAAAATGGTTTAGACAGTCAATGACGTTGACAAACGTAATTCCAACATGTCCATTAAATATTGAGCCTTAATAATTATACAAAAAACAAAATGGCGGCGTACTATGTCGTTGGGGGGACGTTGGGAGTCCTTATGTACATAAATACTTGTATTCTTATATATTCTTTTCAGCTACGTATTTAATTTTGCTTATAGTATGATTATTCAACATGTTATTCTAAAATGCGTGTTGTAAAAATGTGACCGTTCACGAACAGATTTGTTACCAGATAGAATACAAATTTCACTGTGATGAGCTTTACGAAGGCCTATTTGTTTCCTTCCCACTATTACTAGTGTGTTTTCCCCTCAAAGTCACCTTGCAAATAATTTAATACCTAACTCAAACGGTGTAACCCATATGTGCAACACTGAAAGAGTCAAGTTGACCCCCAGAGGTTGACACCAAACGCCCATCTTTGAACTCAGAATAGATATTGACCATATCCATAGATTGGCGAATACTGAATTTCCAAATTCGTTATCGTTCAAAAGTTATCGTGTGTAAATACAGAGACACACACAGACGGACAGACAAACATAAAGAATCTTCATTGAAAATGATCTCATTAACTATTGTTCATCTTTCAGTAGTTAATAAAGCTACTTGTCCTGCCATTGTACACCGTGTGAATATATACTCCTACTATCAATGTTCGAATATATATCTGTCCTGTCCATACAATTTAAAGCTGTACATACTGTACGATTCCATTTCCCTCATTTTATGAATATCACTCCACTCCTATTAATTCTGACCGGCGAACCAACGTATATATAGCATATCAAGTTGAAATGGGATTCCATTATTCACAGAGAGGCTATGGGATCTTGCATGGAGCAAATATAGCTTTTCCTATTTCAATGACAATATCATAAGACCAGCGGACATTTACACTTACAAAAGCGTGCTCAAAGCGGTCCTCTGCACCATTACAAAAAAATGTCACGTACATTATCTCTTTCTTTTGTCTTTCTTTTCTCTGCTGACCCATAATGTTCATCCCAGAGAAAGTATAAGCTGTATAAAACTCAACAACCCAAAGATTCTCAAGCGCACACTTTTCCACTGCCTTATCTCAAAGCTCTCATTTGAAAAGCCTCTGAGCTTTTTTCGTTATTATCCCTGTGTTCAAATTTAATCGCCTATATTTCCATTTTTATGAGAATAGACTTGTCATTACGACATTTTGTTTATTCCTCATCATTTTGTTTTCTCTCATTTCCTTTCCCTTAAGTGCCTCACGATTTACGCTATTTTCTGTTTTATATGGGTTTTTCTAAGAGTAAATGTAAAGTAGATATTTTCAAAAGTTTTCAGTTGAAAGACTGCAAAACAGAATAATTTAGTAAAATTGCGATACAAATATATTATGGCTATATGACACAAATTGTCATTTGGATATGAGGACAAAATCCATTTCAAACTTTCAGGCTATTTGCATAATATTCCACATAGAATAAGTTAGGTATCCAGGGTCGGGACTGTGGAGTATTCTGTGGTGTTTTTACACTTGTAATGACAAGCCTTTGCTCCTATTTCAGGAGGAAACAGGGAATTTGTCGTGCTAAATTTATTAATATGTTTTGTACGGTGTCAGTTAGTATTTTATTCTCTCATTTTCCCTCGAGCATGGTCGTTTTTGCACAAATAATTTATGTCGCCACACAACTGTATATTACAGATTTTATTTAGTTCCCTTTTTGGGTTGTGATGGTGAAATAATGTACGAGATAAGTATAACAGAGGCATCGGAAACGGAGAGGAAGAGTATGTTACGTTTTCATTGACGGAAGTGCTTCAACTTTTATACCTCTATTTTTAGCATGTATGCCTAGTTTAATTTGTGATGAACACGAAAATGATCAAGTTTGAAAGTGTTGTTGTTGATACTAACCGGCTTGAAATAACTTCTATTAAACTTCAAAGGATAACTTCAATGGTACATATTTGTGACTTGACTTGACTTTCTGAATTCTTGAGAAAGTGTTGGTATGTTCTGGACTTTTAGGATAGAATGACAATTTACAAACTTCTTGATTACAAGGTTGGTTGTATATCAATTTTTTAACGATGCATTTGTGGCAACTGAAATAAACTTTGATGTAAACGCAACTAAAAAATGATGACCTAAACGACAAATGCTAATCTTATAAGAAACCAGACTTTATATAGTCCATGGTAATAAGTTAACTCGTATTAAAAATCATTTGTAATGCATTTGCCTCGTTGTTGCTGAGTTCAACGGTGGCAACATTTTTATTTCAAATTTTTCCGGTTGCCAAATTTGTATAGCTTAAAAAATTGGAGGTCAACATGGTCAGTAGGAGTGTTTGTCAGTTGCCTGTTGTATATCAATTTTTTAACGATGCATTTGTGGCAACTGAAATAAACTTTGATGTAAACGCAACTAAAAAATGATGACCTAAACGACAAATGCTAATTTTATACGAAACCAGACTTTATATAGTCCATGGTAATAAGTTAACTCGTATTAAAAATCATTTGTAATGCATTTGCCACGTTGTTGCTGAGTTCAACGATGGCAACATTTTCATTTCAAATTTTTCCGGTTGACAAATTTGTATAGCTTAAAAAATTGGAGGTCAACATGGTCAGTAGGAGTGTTTGTCAGTTGCCACTCTACCCGGACAATATTTTCTGCTTTTGTTTACTATATAAATAGCCAAGAAAAGTTGATAATTTATAAGTTAATTCTGTAATACGGGATCTCGTAATGTTTTGAAGTTTTGCAGTTCAGGAGAAAGGAATGTCGCTCACTTTGCAGAACATTAACAAACCATTAAATAGTAAATATGCATACCTATAGCTACATTGGTATACAAAATACCAACGCATAAATAAATAGCAGGAATACATACCTACATGTAACCTTCCTTTAGTCACTTTAATATTTATTATGCCCTTCCCTACACAAATGAAATATTTGTACATATCCATTAGGACGTTAAAAAATGAATACCGAGATCCACATTATTATTTAATACATATTAAAAATTACCACGACAACAGCACATGAGCACAAATTAAAGTGGAAGTAGTAGATACGTGTTTTTGTTGAACTTCCGTTTACGGAAAGAACCCGCGTGAATTTGATGTTTAGTAATATTTTAACACCTACTAATGTCACGGTGTCCATTACAGTAAAACAACCATGTCTTTGCTGGAAAATGCTGCCACTTTTTTAAAACGATTTCTATCAGTCAAGTAGTCACTTGAACATGGTCATGTGAACATGAAAAGTGGATATTTGTAAGATTTTTTGTTTAAGTATGCTTCATCCACTATCCATTGTTATTTGTACTTTTCGAGGTGTATTCGTAAGGCATTTGTAAAGAAAATGGTCTTTCTGTAAATCTAGACGCCTGTCAATGAATTAAATATTTTTCAATAAACATTCCGGAAGTTTTCCCCTCTCATGTATGTACGTATATAGCGTACAAATTTTGGGGTTCAGTTTATGATTTACCAGAGAACTGTTCATTTTTCTTCTGCTGACAAGTGACAGGAAAAAGCGTGCACTTTATACTTTCTCCATCTCCATTCAGGGAGACGAGAGGCACAAGTCGAGAAAGTGAAAGAAAAGTCAGTGTAGTTGAAGGAAGTTTCAGTCAGTCTGTATGCTCCACTTGAACTGTACGGACGGATCGGAGAGGAAATACACTACAAGGAAAAAGACCTTAAAGCTCTGCAGTGCAACTCTTTGCTGTTGTTGCTGCAGGGTTCAGTAGTAAATACCATTACAAAAGTGCAGTTTTGTGTCCCCCATTTCCAGTCAACATTACTAACTTTGTCGAAATGAGAAAGTTTTTGTTTAATGAAAACTTGTTCAAGTGATTGAATGAAAGCAAAGCACTTCACGCCAAGCTGCCCTTATTTACTCATTTGCATTGCACTGCTGCTATTTGCGGCTGTGTTCAAAGTGTATTGTTTCAGGAGTGGCGCCAAGAAGATAATTTTGTATTGTCAGTAATGAGCCCACTTATTCCAAGGATTCGTCATCAATGTCATTGTTGTAAACAGAGATTGGGGCGCAGTTTGAAGAGAGACGAGACAAAGTCCTACTGGTTGTTTGTTGATTATCTGGAAACAAAGGAAAAGTTGTAAGGGAAACTTTTAAAATTTCATTATAAAGTTAGTACCTCACTTCTTTTTTGTTCTTTCTGAAATGTATAGCGAACCGTACAATGTGCACTTGATTGCTCATATTACTCTTTATCATCCTCGTATTCATATAACAATGTGACAAACAAAATGCGGCGTACTTTCCATAAAGAATTCATATTCGACCTATTATGGTGACGTAAGCATGATTGTCTGCATGAAAATTTGTTATGTAATATTTTTGATAAATGGGGAAAATCTGACTGAAAGAAAGACATTTTATCCACCTTTTTCCGACTCAACGAGTATGCGTATGTACCAGAAGAGAAGGTAGCACCATTTTAACACGCGTTTGGTTTCACTATGATTTCTCTCGCGACACTGCTACTACTACTTGCCATTTTCATTTCATACTGGCAGGAAATACAAGTGTTATTGTGTCAGTGACAAACATTCCAAAAAATGCTGATACTAGATTAGAATGTTGGTGTCGCACCAGACAAGTGACGAGTTTCGATAGCGAGGGCTTTCTCCACAAACTAGAAACTTTTATCCTGTTATATCGCTCGAGTTTCCTTGTCAAAGGAAATGGATCCCTGTCAGCTTTCGTAAATCCATCTTTTTACTAAATATAAGTAGTAACTTGATACCATTATCATGCTGTTTATTCATTCATTCGTACGACACAGACAGTGTACAGATTAGAACTCATTGTCAATAAATGGCTTTTGCTTTTTCGAACACTGCGTTGTCATCACTCATAAAAAATGCATATGAGATGAGTGTATATATACCGTAAGGCTATTGTGTCTTTTACTAATGCTTCGAATCTAGCAACATTTTAGTTTTTGAGCTTACCACACACAGGGAGAGAAGGAAATGTAGCTGGATCACCACGAGAGTTGAGCTGCAATCTGAAATGTAGGTAAACAAAAGCGGTAACATGCAATTAAAAAGCTTTAAAACTTGTAGAGGAATTTCCAAAAAAAAATCTGTTGTTACTTGTAACAATTCGTTATAAACTTTCCGTTAATCTCGGTAACGTAATAGGTCGCTAATTTAGCCAACGGTATTGAAATTAAGTCGGGTACTTGCAGTTTTAGGAAATGAAAGTTTATAATTCCTGTAATAATTCAGTGTTGTATTATATACCATTAAAGTAACTTCTCTCACTCGTCTTACAATGGAATGGCGATGATGTTATTGCGGTTTCATTCGAGTAAGCACACTAATGTATGAAAATAATATACCACTTGACAGACTGAGTTTTTCAAGCATGACGGTTTTGTAAGGCGTCATTATTTCCTTATAAACGAGAAAAAAATTGAACAACCACGAACACCATGAATATTTCAGCGATATTTCAACTTTACATATAAGTTCTTTTGGCATTTTGCTTTCCCCTTCTCTTTCACAAGTTTTCTTTGTTGCATTAATCATGCAAAGGCGAAATTGAGAAAACCTCAAACCCTGCCTTTTGAAATAGATACCGCAACATGAATGATGTTTTACAGGACATTACTGAAATTGATGTTGCGATGCCATGATGGAATTCGTTGTGGAGAAATACCACGATATTTAGTAGCTAAAATCAAGAATAAACGTAGTAAAATGAAATATTAATGATAAGTTGAGCAAAACTTCTAAAATCTCGAAAGCAACCTTCAACCTACATATATTACGTGATGGTACGAGTATTTTTTTTAGAAAAGAGGAATTTTGCCACAGGTAAGGAAACTCAAAGAAATCTTTCTGCCTCCTTTCGGAAGTATAAAACTCACACAACATAATATTTTTATCTTTATGATCAATCAATGCTGACACATAAACTAAGCAAAACTCTTTCTTCTCTCACTACAAACAACCGGCAGGGTATGGTATGGAAACGTTAAATTATAAATATGTGTTCGAAACGAGTTTAGAACAAGCATTACTTTCTAATAAACTCGTGAATCTTAGGAGCAACCAGGATGTCGTTCTAGTTATTACTAGTATAAAAGCAGCAAAGAAAATACCACAGTTCAAATGTCAAATAGACGTTAATAAAATCAAATTCAAAATATAAATATAAGGTGACATAATCAGATACTAACATCACACATCATAGCAAGTTAAAATAAAGCTATAAAGAGATTTTTCTACTGGAAATACTTACCTATAGCACCCGCGTCACAAAACCAAAGAGATTTTTCAATGCAAACGCAACTCCTTCACGAGTGTAGGGAGATATATTTGATCAATGATGGATGGATGGATGTATCTATATGTATTTAAATGTAGATAAAAAAGTAAAATTTACACAAAACTTTATTTGAAAGTAACAAACAAGAGCATTGAGAAAGGTGCAGGTGTAAGCACACTGAAGCAAACGAGGTCAGAAAAGATGAAAGTAAGCCTTTTAACTTTCACTTTACCCACATCTCACAAAATTTGCATTTTAGAATGTTACATCTCACAATTAGCACAGTAAACGAAGTAAATGAATGAGGAAATGAAAGGTAAACTTGATGACTATGCAAAAAAGTTAATGAAGTAGCTTGCAGATAAATCCTAGCTTTCAAACTGTTCAGTATGCGGACTGTAGACTATAAAGTTAAAATATTATAGCAAAGCAAGTAGATTCTTTGGCGAACCTGGCTTGTGTAACCAGCGTGTATATAATTATAATTTACATTTACGTAATGTGTACTCACACACAATCAGAGCAGGTACTTTTACTCTTGTGCATACCGGATTGGAAAAATTACAGTACCAAATGAAGTACTATACTTATTATTACAAAGTAGCTTTACAGAAGGCTTTGAAGGAGCATAAAATATGTTAACGAAATTAGGTGGACTTCCTATTAAAGTGCTTGTGTGCCAGCCAAGCAAAAGACTCCTAGTTATTATGTATGTTTAAAAGTCTCTTGTCTTTACCAATCGCCATGCCAGGATGGCAGTTGGTTGGATCATATAATAATCTAAATGACAAGAGATAAAATGTAGTAATATTCACTGTAATCTCATATATCAAATTTCAGTAAGTGCTTCAAAATTTTAAAGGCTCTCTGTCCTAGCACTTTTTAAATGTTCAGTAAATTATTAAGTCCCGTAAGAGTAGCTTAGGGACTTTATGCGATCACAATCATGTCTGTCTGTCTGTCTGTCGGTCTGTCTGTCTGTAAA
>JAHZNB010002610.1:0-16401 GCA_027744295.1 Callyntrura guangdongensis | reverse complement strand
TGCTCCAAATTCACTTTCAAAGAAAGCATTGGCATATTTTAGCAATTCAGCAACATTTGTTTGTATTACGTCACGAGGAATTTAAATTGAAACCACAATTGACAATGCTGCCTGACGCAAAGCTTGTTTAACCTTTCCTGACTGTGTGTGTATTGATTTATTGTTTTCATTCTTTTCATTGATTGCTCTTTCTGTTAAACTGCGTTCACTTACAATAATTCTGTTCTGGTCTCCACACACACACACAAAGACAGACCACGAATCAAACGAGCGTTGAACCTGGATGCCTTTTTTGCAAAATGGTTACGCTGCGTTATGGTTATGAGTCATGAGTGTTCATTACATTAAAACTTGCTGTATTTGTAATTTTCTTCTTGGAAAAGAAAACATTTTAAGTAATGGGCAAACCCAAAAAATAGTAATATCATGAAAATTCAATCTTTAGTTTCGCGGTAATCCCTACACCCGGATTTTCAAAGTCATTAAATAATGGTCGTAATGTTGACCGAGTGCACATTGCACTCTGAAACCGGTTTGCATAGCAAATTAATCATAGTATGATTGACAGAAAGAACCTGCATTCTTGGCAGACTGCATTAGTATAAATGCATGCGGCAGGAGGACAACAGAATATGAAAACAGGAAAAAAGGATAATTTCTGGTAAAACAGTTTCCTGTAATTTGTACCTCTTTATCTTCCGGGTTGCATGACGTGACCAGCTCCTTGAGTTCATGGTCCATCCGAATTTGGGCATCTCTTTTGGTCATTGCAGCGAATTCCGCTGCTTCATGAGGAGAACCGGCTCTGGTTTCGTTGGTCATCGCCTGAAAGAATATGAAAAAAAGATGAAAATGTAACCGCAAACAGAAATATAGCTAACGGTATACTTCACTGCTAAAGTAAAGTAAAGCGGTACAGTTGCAAAGTACAACTCTAGCGGCATATTAATCCCAAAGCTGTTGTGCTCAACAGTTAGAACAATGAATAGCAAAAATTACCGTGTGTCGAGTTTGAACATTGTCAGTGCAAACTTACAAACCCCAACAAGGCCGTGGATATTTACACAATTAGAGAATAAGAGGAAGCAAAGATACGGAAAAGCTAAATGTGAAATTTGCATTAAGCGAAATAGTACATTCGTACTTAAAGCAATATGTGTTCTTAAATAACTTGAAAAAGCCGAAAATTTTATGATTTCAAATAAATTTACTTTTTAGCAAATTAAAAAAAATCCATTTTGTTTAATACAAAACAATACAGATAAATTTAAATAGGCAAGACAAATATTTTTCCACAAAAAATACCTTAGCTCCAAATCCAATAGACTCCATGATTAACACTTGGTCAAAGGAAAATAAAATGTACAAAAAATATCTACTCTACTCAAGGGGAAACACAGTACAGTGTCAATTAGCTGTTGGAGAAATCTGTTAAATACAAAATATTTATCTCTGTTTAGGTTTTATATATATGAACTTAATAGAATAATTTGCTCTTATACTGGGTACCTTGCAAAAATTTCATACCAAAAACTACACCATAATCTAAAATCCTTGTGCACCTGCTAAAATCAATATTATTAACTACGCACGTGCGTCAATAGTATATATATTAAGGTTATACCGTCTTTGGCCAAGTAATTGAATGCAAATACTTTGAGTTGAAAATAAAATAAAATCAATAGATTGATTGAGTGATTGATTGGACCTTGCATCTACTATTCAGGAAAACTATTTTTTATTGCGCTATTAAGAGTGATTACACTCAAAATCTTCACATTTAACAAGTTATGATAGATAAATTTACTTAATTACAATTCAAACAAATTTTTGCCTTTTTGGAAACAAGCACCGTGCTGTCGCTGTCTACTTTAACTGTCAAAATTGTCTTTCAAGTTTAACTCGGTTTTCTACCAGACTAATAAAATTACTTGATGCTACTTTTAAATTAAGACCTAATATGGATTTTTTAAAAACTCACGTGGAATTTGTCGGGAGATGCGCGTGTAAAAACTACTGCTTTGCAGCACTGTTCCGGCACGACTAATCTTTTTTCTGGCAAGAGTGTTTAATGTTCATCTATACGCAGCACACTATTCTTTACTAAATATTAGAAAAAAACGTGTTTAGTTTACTCGGACGAATATAAGATTTTTTGTACGTATCGTGCGATTGATGCATGTAACAAGAAAAAACGCAGTAATCCGACAGTTGTCGTACCACAAATGAGTAAAATTATTTTGTTGACGAGACCAACGTGGTTTGGGTTGGATGAAGTTTGTGTAAAGATGTGCATGCAGGTTTACGAAGAGTAAGTCTAAACGGGTAAATGGGCCTGTTTACTTAATGCAACCAGTTGAAATACAAGTACATTGTAACAATAAAAAGTGTATGTACTACTAGAAATCAATACATGTTTTATGTTGAATGTGTATGTGTGGTGGAATTCCTACCCAACTTTCAACTTGACTGAAAAACAAAATGTTGCCGAAGCAAAAAGCTTAAAAAGTGGGGCTTAACATTATCCTCGCGTTATCGTCTTTTTCGTTTGAATGCAGAAGAGTATTAAAATGATTCGTTTATGTAAGCAGTGATGCCACTGGTACGTCGAGGTGTTGGCTGTGTAGTACGTACCATATTGGTACACAGAGCAGTAGTTGGTGAGTGGTGGTGGTAAAGCAATCGTAAACAATATGTAATAACCGCGAAAATAATACTACGACTTATAACGCGTAGTTGAGATGCAGGCGATTTAACCATCTATAAAAGTGTATGCGTAGTTAAGAGATTATAGGTACAGCCTTTCGTATTTTATTATACAACAAACTCGTTAAACGAACCATTGTAGATTCAAGTACAAGGACACGCAGATATAAAAACAGATAAATTAAGAACGCCTCGAGTTTATTAGGAATTTCTATAATGATAATGCGGACGAAAGGATATGTACTTTAGTGTTTACACACAGACATATGTATAGATGGGCAGTGAGTCAAAGATGCAGCAGCAGCGATATGGAAGTAGCCTGGAAATAAACTTGTCGAGGTGATAAAAATGAAGGAATGCGTGTAAATGAATGTGCCGCCTGGAGCCATAAAGGGGAAATGGCACCAAAAGAAAATGGTTGATTGAGGTGGTCGATACATAATTAAGGTACCTACTTATGAATAAGTTGTCTGTTGCATACTAAAAACACGAAAAAAGTAAGTCAGCAGGAGGATGCTTATTGCGTGTCAATAAACTTGTAAGTAATTTTCCTTGATATGTACTTTTATTTGGCAATCGCACGACTAATAGTCGGTCCAGACCAGTGCCAATACATAATAGGGTTGACCAACTGACCATTAATAAAAGACAGGTTTACATTTTCATTAGGTTAGACGTATATAATTTAAATACTTAACCCTTTGATAATCTCTTGTGTTATCAAAACGTAAACTGTCGCAATCTGAGTAGCAGAATGTAATGTAATGTTGAGAGCATGAGCTACTACATACATCTGCTAATTAGTTGTATCGTAATCCGGCTCATCACCAGTTGCAACAGAAAACGCAACCAAAATAATCCGATGAGAGATGGTCTGCCAATGAGATAAATGTTATCAAATAGGACGACGGAGTTCCTATTTTGACGGAATGGCCAATATTTGTAACTCTAAATAATAAAATGAACCACGTAATATGGGGTAGAAGAAGGATTAAGTCCGTTAGGATTTAATTCTTACTTTGGTATGTACTACATCATCTAGAGAGGGAAATTAATGCTCTGTCCCACTTCCATACTATGATTATTTTATCTATTTTAGTTTTTATACACTAGACTTTTTTCTAATGATCAGTTCTAGTCTAAATTGGTAAAAGGTTTTTAATAAGACATGTTTCTCAGAACAACGACAAAATAACTATTCTGTATAATGCATATACACATAGTTAAGTTATCGCTTTTTAGCTACCAACCTTTCTTGACCAGTTGACCCTGACCATGAGAAGAGACGTGACGGCAACAACCTGCTTGATGTTTGCTGCTTGCACCACATTTAATTTTTTACACCATGTGTACTGGTTTCCAAAGAAAGCCTTGCCTTGGCAATGAAAAGTATGTCAATGGAACCACACATCACACATAGATGCCTACTGGAGCTAGAAATTTCGGACATCCATTATGGCGTCCAGTCAGATTTTGGCCAAAGTTGTTTATTTATGTTTTATACACTCAAATAAGTTTTGTATAAAAGTTAGCACATAGCATATGTATCTAACGATAGGTCTGAAATGAAATGGCATAATATGTATGTAGTATGTAGGTATATTTACTTATCATTATGTTGCTAAATTTTATTTTGGAACGGGAATGAAAATGGAGATTAAAAGAAGGTTTTGACTCAAGGACACGGAGAAAACCTGTTACTGGGTGTAAAGGTGTTGACGAGGATAGGAACAAGCTTCGTCATGAATGTTTTAAAGTTGTATTAATTAATTCAAATAAATTTTAATTTGCATATTGATCAACATCTCATGTGGCTATGTGTTAATATTTGATCTGAAACGAGCTAAAAGTTGTTTACCAGAGCAGGCGGCAACATGGTCGCCTCATAGAAGTCCTTGAAAAGAAAGTTTGTAATAACCTGACTTCATCTTTTTGGTAAAAAGTATTAAGATAAATAAAATGAGTGATATGAGGTAACTTTTAATGATCTGCTACCGAAAAAGTTTCTATATACAAAGCAAAACTAATATGACTCGTACAATTTTATATCAGCGGTAATACGTGAGTTGAGGCTGATTCACTGACATTGATAATTGTGATAAAATTCCTGCAGCACCCATACCAGCTCAACATTCAGCATTAATGTCAGTAAAAGCTGGTTTTGCAGATGAAATGTGTAAACAATATCGATTTCCGTTAATATGGTACACAATCATAATTCATACAACTACGCCCATTTCACTATTGACTATTTACTGACGTCAGGGTGGGGTTTTGAAAACAGGTCGACAGTCGACCATAGACTGCGGAACAGGGGGGGATGAGGGGGTCAAATCCCCCCCTGAGCTCCGCAAGGGGGATATCGTATCAAAATCCCCTCCTGAAATTTGAAGACATTTTGTAAAATTATGTTTCAATCCAAATGCAAAAATTAAAAATTAAAAAATCGGTAATCTTTTTTAAAGTGTATTTCACTATTTTGTTCATATTGCGTGTTATATATTGTCAGACACTGTGAGCTTGTAACCTGTAGTGCTCTTACTTTATTCAGATGGACAAACGTTTACAACGCTGTCAACGAGTTTAGGTATACACATCATGACACGTTTAGTGTTTATATCTACAAGTATTTTCTGATTAACACAGCCGCAAAAGCATTAAAATTTATGCATTATCTAGACAATGATTTGAACGTTTAGTAGTACTATAAATGTCAATATATTTTAATTGAGAATGCAGCGTCGGAGAATTAATGGACCACCGGATTTATATCCGGTTGACTGAAAATTCACTCAGAAATGGGATTTGACCCCCCCCCCCTGGGAAAAACACGTTCCGCAGCCTATGCAGTCGACATATCTAACTATCCACAACTAGTAACTTGTTTACCATTTCATGTCAATTTCAACAATGTGTGCGTACAAAACAAAAAACTGTTAAGGCCTTGAATCGGTTGTGGCGGGAACCTAAATTCGTCCTTCTGATTGGTTAATTAAATAACATGGAGACGAATCACATCGATTTTTAAAAATATTTCCATTATCAACCAGTATAAATCTTCTTCGTGGTGTTGATTAGGTTTTTAATGAACCATTAGTTTTTAACTAATTAAATATTTTTTATTCATAAGCTGCCTCTACTCCAGGCAATTTAGCATGTATAAGATATAATTTGTTGTGGTAGTTTCAGTAAATTGTTGTTGATAATAGTGATTTTCGATGCATACCGTTAAACGCCAGAAAAATGTGGACAGTAAAGTACTTCAATGACCATTAAAATGTTCACACTGTCGGCGAATACAAAACATGAAAGTTATTTTCCCGATTAATTGCGAATTCTGATGCTATTCTATACAGTCTATTTCATTGAAAGTTATTTCTCTTTATCCTTTAAATTCTGATGCATTTGCACCATGTTTACGTTGGGTGTACACAGTATACGCACCCACGTGTCTAGCTTTAGCAAGATATTTCCCGTAAAAACCACCCTGAATAGGATTTCAAAAATTATTTAGGTCAGTCAGGTCACAATATTTCAATTTCTAACAAGAACAGGTGAATGACTAATTAAAATTCAGGTGTTACAGCACCATAATACGCAGTAAACTTCATTACTGACTAACTTTTAATGTTAATGTATAATGCATGTACGCAAAATATTTTCTCTTTTCTTAGAAACAGACATTTTTACATACACATATGTGTGTAGTGTGAATGAAAGGTACTTTGTTGCAGGTTTTTGGTACGAATTGATGACAAAAATGTTTTGTCAATCTATATGTGTTCATATGAAACAGCACCAACATTGATACGTTTTATAAATGCTGTTGTGAGTGTTGACCAACAACAAAACAAGATTTCTCCATTTATACATTGAACGGACTTGAGTTTTGAATGTTAATATTGTCCTGGTGGCATGCTTATATACACGACATGTAACAAACTACACCAACCATATAGCCATTTTTAAAGAGCCTATATACACTATATACAACAATTTATATTTGAACAATGTTTTACTGGGACTAGGCGCACATGATACGTCATGCACTTACGGAACAAAAAACAATTCACTCCTTCATAAAGATTTTGTACAGAGAAAAGGAAAATGAACACCAAAAGCTGTAATTGTTGAAGATTTTCTTACCACGGATAGCTGATGTGTCATTATTGTGTCTTGATTTTGAACCAATTACTTCAATTTTATGTGTTATCGATATCCTCCAATCCTCCTCTGCTGATGACTGGTAAATGTTTTATACCCGTTTCCGGTACACTTGAAAAATACACGACACGAAGGATTTGATAATTTATACAGTTTGTAAACCGCACTTTAAAATCCCTGCAAAAATCCTGATTTGACCGCTGTGGAAGGCTGAAAATTAAATTGTGATATTATAAATAAGCAAGCCTTTGGCACTAACACCACCCAGCGTAAAATAAGACTCACGTTTGGTATATATTATTAAAAGATGATAATGTATTTCGAAGCAGCCAAAAAAATATTGTAATGCTATTGAAAATTGTACTTATGACTTGTATTGCTCAAAAGTTGCCTGTTAAAGTTGGAAAGAACTTTTCCTATGATACTCTCGTATGATCTTTCCCGTTTCATGTATAAGTAAAAACACTCACAGTACTAATGTAATTCTAAAAGGCACACACGAACTCATGCGATAGATATTTTAATGTGTCTATAGATGTGGTCGTATATATAGATTTATAGAATACAGCCGAGAAAGAAGTTTTACAGTATCTTAATTCCGCTGCAACTGAAACCACGCGGACATGAGCATTTACAACTAGTGGAAATGGCTTAGGTAAGTGTTTTATACAAGTTGTAAGATTGTATTTTTTTCGAGACGACCTTGTATTGAATACATAAAAGACGATGTTTCGAAAATCCAAGGACAATATAAAGTTATTGAGTTAGAGGAGAAGAGACACACTTTACAGACAGAAAAGAATTAATAACCGACATATACGCTAGGGTGTAGAACAAATGATAACATGCATTGATATGGCACATGAAATGAACTACATATACATACACTTTAGAACAAGTATGTTGAATTGTCTTTTAATTAGACACATAGCCCGTATAATAAACTTATGGGCATTGCTGTATTAACATGAAACGCGAACAATGCAAAGTCATTGGTTTTTATTTGTGGTGTGGGCAAAGAATTCATCCGTGCGACCGTAGCAAGAAAACATTTCACACGTGCATAAAATCTAACCATATAACCTAAACTTTTTTGAATTTATTTAATATATAAGCGACTACAATTCTCTTTGACGGATAATAAATGTACGATGAGTAAAACCTAAATGAATACAAAAAGAGGGCGGAAAGTATGGCAGAGTGGCCACTTTTAAATGAAATAAAACAGTAAATTTAATGAATCCCAACCTGAGTCGTTAGGCTTTCGTATAACAATAAGAGTAAGTGTAGGTTGTACTGTTTATCTGTGTAAGACGGGATAACAGGACAAGGATTGGAAGTATATAAAAAGGACAACAACAGTTGTAATGTAAAATGCACAGTGTAACCGTACTGCACATGTGGTTTCCACACGTCAGAACCCCTTTCGGTATAGTGGAGAGAGAAGAACAGCATGCAGATTGCAGAAGGAAGGGTTTATGTCATATGGAATGTTTACACCCGGAGTGAAAACATGAAAACAACATGGCCTATGCACGAAAACCAACGCTAGCTGAAAAAATTAAATGAATTTAATTTACGGTTTATGGTTCCGTCAGTTCCATGTTGGAATATATTAGGGCTCACAACAACAGCACAGCTCAGGTTCAATATCATGTGTATTATAGATGTGACATATGGCATTATAGCATATTATGTAGCTTCTTGACCGGGTACAGCAGATGACTTGCTAGGTATATGAAAGTTTGGGTACATATGAAAATAGAACTCTTGCGGAACTTGCATTTTATGTAAAAAAAAAAATTATAATATACATTCCCGCTGTCCTTGTGCTTCCAATATCTTATACAACCAGAGTTGGCCCGTAAATACTTACATTTGCTAGAGAAATGGGATACGAAATGAAATGGCTAGAACCATGTCGTAGCATTCTGAAACCATCAGTTAAATCTATTAGAAAGTACTTGCATAAGGAAAAACTTTACATATAAATGGCTTCTGGATTGTATTCAGTAAATGAGCAGCGTCATTATGTGAGTTTTCAATGCAGCAATTAATCGAAACTAAAGTTATGGTCCGCACCAGCTCTATGTACCCGGGAAACTACATGTATATTTTATGTAAACCCCACCCTCCCCGGTTTTTTCGTGGTTTACATATTAGTTAACCCTTGACGCGTCGCTAAACTCGCCAGAATTTAAGCTCGGCTGAACTATATGAAGCCAAATTTTATAATTAAAAAGCATGTTTGAAAAGTAGCAATTAGTGATTGCCTATAAAATAATTTCGTGCTTCTTCTAAATTAACCTTTATTAGTTAAAGTCTTGACCTAACATTATTTTAAATGTGTATTGCTTTGCGTGTTTTGTTGTAGATTCATCGTTAATCGTTATTGGGTTAGGTATCCAATTTATTTTTCGATCTAACATAAATGAATAAGAAAACTAAATACCAATCACAGGACAACTGATTTTTAAAATTTTCTTAAGTGGATCTACGTTTTAGTCACTACAAATTTAAAGATAGTAAAAAATATATTTCACCTATTAGGCTGCAAAAAAGATAATATAGGAATTTACATTTCATTACTACATTACAACAAATAATCGTAAATGCCTAAATTCAATCTGTATGTCTATCACAACAAGCAGTACAAGCCAAATTACAGTCTATATGGAAAACCATTACACTATGCTCATTTGTCAGAGCTGTTTAAATTATAGACAAAAAGTGGACAATGTCGTCGTAAATCAATAATTCCGTCACTTTACATGTTTTACTACTAATTCAACCTGGAGATTTTTTCTTTGAGAAAATATTTGGACTCCAGCGTATTTATTGGCATTCACGGAATATTAAAACACAAGAATCTTTGTCTTGATTACATTGATTGCATTAATGAACCAGCTAAAGACCTCCTTATGGCATTACAAATAAACATTAGGATTGACTACCGTTTGACATACAATAAACTAAACCTTTATACGCTTGCTTTATATATACTGAGCTTGGATATAAATATAGCATTTATACTATTGACTAGCAGCTTTATCTAAGGAAGCTTTCATCCGTTTAAGTAAAGTTGGAAGCAATTTTAAGTTGTCATCAACACATCTAATGGCACATGACTCGAACTCCGTTCTCAATATGTCCATCTGCAAATATCCAACATTCAAGTTTAAAGTTGGAAGCAATTTTAAGTTGTCATCAACACATCTAATGGCACATGACTCGAACTCCGTTCTCAATATGTCCATCTGCAAATATCCAACATTCAAGCTGAGTTAACACAAACAATATTTATTTGTAAATGTCAAACATGGTTTCTTCAGTGTTTGAAAGATTTTACAAAATTAAATTTATTTAATAAACCTTATATTTTTTATTCGATTTTTACCTCTTTCGACGAGGCATCAGAGTTGAGTTTATCCCTGGATTTATCTTGACAATCCAGCACACACCTTTGTAATCGCTCCTTAAAACAGTAAATGACATAATTGAAACCATCGACATATGGGTGAGTAATTCGTATTATATGTGACAAAGTTACAAATATCCTTAAATTACCTGAAAACCTCCCACTTCCTTTTGAACAAAATTTTGGGCTACGTGAACACTTGATGAACATCTTTCAATACAGCTATGTGTATCCTCTAAAGACGCTTGTTCATTTGAACAACATTTTGCGGAACATTCATGCATTTGTCTCTGTAAATTAAAATAAACTGCAGAGTACCACAAATTATTTACACTCACATAACTTCGTTGAAAAAGTTGGATATGAAATAATTGCAACAAACCTGAATTCGTCTGAGATGGCTTTTATCAATCTCATTGATTACGTTTCCCATTTCTTCTTGCACTCTTCGTTGTGCATCCATTGCATCCGCAGAAACAGACATTTTTGATAGGTCCAATTAAGTATACTTAGTAGTACAAGCAAGAAATGTGAACTGTAAGCAAACACATATGTCAGAAACATTAAACATAACTTTATAGACATTAAATTTGGCTTTTAGCAAAATAGTCTAAAATCAAATCTTTCTTACCAGAATTACAAATTGATAAAGCAGTCCTTGTCCGTGCCCTTCTCTCTTATTTAGACAGGTGAAAGCAGAGCACTGAGAAAGCACTGACACACCAAAGTAAAATTAAACTTTAGCAGTTACTGCACTAACTCCAGTTTTTTCATACCATAAATAATATTTAAATTAAGTTATAACTGTTGAACCGTGGTTGTTTTCAACAAAAGGTGCACGTACGAGTTATATTTATCGATATGTATTTCCCTACTTGATACGAGAATTGTTTATTTATCAACTATTTTAATTTTGCAGCATTAAAATATATTATGGGTTTTAATGTTGTGCACGAGTGCAAGTAGTAGCAAAATGCCGACTGGATTGGACCACTGACTTATATTGAACCTATGCCAAAGTTGGCGCTGGCTGCCAGACGTCATTGATGCTTTTTCCTATGAATCCAACCAATAACACATTACTCTGCTTAGCACGAGGACACCTACTACAACTACAGCAACCTAACCTGCATGTCTAACGTTGAACGTAATCAAACAGCAAATATGCTATTGACTTACACCTTACCCAGCCCAGTAATCTTGCTAATTGTATCTAAAAATCTCAGTATTCTAAATGCTGATTGCTAACATGTCTATTTTAATCAGACTATATTTCGATTTAATTTTCATTTTATTACATATTTCTAGAATCTACAATCTACCGTTCGTGATGCATGTCTGCAGGAGCAACTAGAGAAGAAATTACGGGAAGAAAGGCAATCGGTTCAAGGGAGATTAATTTCAGTTCGAAAAGAACTAAAAAGATTGTAAAGATACAAAAAAATGTACGCATACTTATACCCATGGCCAAATGTTAACATTTTACTTGTATATCTGGTTCGGCAATTTTATAATCAGGGATATTGGCACTTGGTACATACTTAAACAATATTTGACATTGGAACTGGGCTTACAGATATATGGTCAGGTGTCTTTCTGTTCAAAAATAACATTTCCTTTTAGCTGCAATTCAAAATGAATTGAATATTTAAAACAATTTAACTCGTACACACCCAATAACGAGATAATATTACGTTCAAAGAACTGCTACTTATGTACTATAGCTATCTATAACATTGATAAATGGTGAATTTGGTGAATATTTAAAAAAAATAGTTCAGGCAGGAACATGAACCTCAAAATAAAACATGTCAATAATTTTAAATGGGACAATAAGCTCCAAGTATTAAAATAAATCGACAGTGAAAGTTTTTTTTCATGCAAATGCAGAGACATGCAACACTGCACTTGATGCAGTTTTGGAATAACTTCTACTAACCATAGGTCTCCTAATATCTCCGCCGAGCAAAATTACTTAATTAACTTCAAAAAGTACACGTGTACGTGTGTGCAAACGTTAATTTACCTTAAAAAATCACAGATGACACTAACCATAAATACAACAGGTAGAGAGCATTTATATAAAACTCTTTCCTACTGGGTCGATCTTATGATACCCCCGATGTTTTGATAACCCCATACTTAACCCCTTCGCTACCGATCAAAGCAACGGTACAATTCGTTCACACAATCCCGTTTTTGCCAATGTGTTCGACCAAGGAAATGACCGAATTTCATCATTAGTCAAAAGTAACTACTGTAAACTGACAGAAAAATGAAATATCATAAAGTAAAATATACTGAAAGATTATATCGTAAGTCATCTTAAACTATCATATTTACCTTAAAAAATCACAGATGACACTAACCATAAATACAACAGGTAGAGAGCATTTATATAAAACTCTTTCCTACTGGGTCGATCTAATGATACCCCCGATGTTTTGATAACCCCATCCTTAACCCCTTCGCTACGGATCAAAAATGCAACGGTACAATTCACTCAAACAGTCCCGTTTTTGCCAACGTGTTCGGCCAAGGAAATGACCGAATTACATCATTAGTCAAAAGTAACTACTTCGTAAGTCATCTTAAACTATGTGCATCATTCACACATCATTATCTTTAACTACAAAAAGGCGGGTTTAAATGTCAATATAAAACGCACGCTCTAACATTACTGAAAATTTGGCAGACTATTGACGACGTGAAAAACCGAGGTACTGCAAAATAATTTATGCTCTCTCACATAAATTATGTCAGTGCTACTGTGCAAGATATTTTTAAAAATCATCCTATTACTCTCATGACAGGCTTAAAGTAAGGTTGTTTCATAGTAAATCAATTGTATGCATGAGCAGAAAACTAAACGTATGATTATATATTTTCCATTACATTGCAAAAATTCCTCGACACGCACATTTTGAAACCTTTAAGATGAATAGCAGTAACATTATAGACGTGTACCAACATTTTCCACCACCACGTCTCTCCACAGATAAAGACTCAATTTACATTTAATTTAGTACTGGTTGAACAACCAGCATGCCTACACATGCGTTTAGTTACCACCATCTATACCATTACTACAAGGTCTACAAAAAGTCTAAGTAAAACTCTAAAGATGGGCAATGCATTATACTAGTCGTAAACTTAAGATAAAACTTGCTTTCTATAAAACATACGAATAACTTCCTTGCATTTTTTAGGGAAGAGAAATAAACCTATCTCAGCCCACAGGAGCGCAATCCTGTTTAGTGTTATATATTTTTTTACAGAAAGCAAAGTTATAAGCGTCTCTCCCTCTCTCCCTTGTCTAATTTTCTGTTTCATGCTGCTTGCTTTACTTCTTCCTTCCTACAATATTACCTTATATACCACTTTTAAAGAATCTCTCAAAAGAACATCTGAGTGCCACAAGCAAGTTAGTGCTTTTGCCTGGCCGTGTAATGCCCATGTATTGTTGAACCTCCTGAAATAGGAATATATGAAGCTTTACCTGTGCACAACAGACGTTTAGTCATCCCTGTGAGTTCTCTCCCTTAGGAGTGCTCTTAAGACAATCGTCCTTACAATGTAGATTTTTAGAATGTGCTTTTAAAATATTTTTTTTTGTTGGTTTTATAATAATTCTTCACGTATACGCTCAAGGCAGGACAATAATAGAGAATTTTAAATCAAAGTAGTAATAATAATGGTAACTACTCAATTTTTACAATTTTCAAGTACTACCTATATGGCTGCACATCCTGAGAAGATATTTCCAAATGCCACAGTCGACTGGTGTGTGCGTGTAAGGCAAATAGTGTTACACTTTTATCTTGTGTTAACCACGTTATTATTCTAACTTTACCTAAAGTCGCTTTAAAAATCAACCTGTATTACGTGCTCATAATACATAACATATACACCTGTACGTACACGTAATCTTTATATACGCGTACTGAGAGATTGTTTGCCCGCATTGATTCAGATTGTTGTAATTGTTTAGTTTTTTTACATCTTCTTGGCAAGTTGCAGTTAGCAGTTATAAGTCTTTTCTGTTGAATAACAGTAAATAAATATACAAAAGTACGCTTTGTGTGCATTGTATATATTATATGCAACATATAATATTTACGGTAATCCTCTGTATTTCTTTTCGCATAATGCTGCAGAGAGAGAGAGAGAGTCCCGATTGTTTCTCATCTATACACCTAGCAGTACTACAACTCTTGTTGATGTTTTATTATTATGTGTGTGCAAACATGGCACTTTATCCCTTTTATTCTAATGTTATATATGTGCTAAAAACTGAAGGTTGAAAGATTTTAAAGCGTGCAGCAGCAGCAGCAACACCACTGATGACGACTATTGTCAGTGAAGCTGCCGTTCTTATTGTCAGCCCCGTGCTAGGCTATAGAACTCGCTGCCTCTGCGCGAATAAGAATCCCAAGCACTTGTCAAATGTTAAAAAAGACTTGCAATTGCTGCTGCAGCCCACATTTCCTCCTATAAAAATCCCATCTCTTGCAGCGTCTCATCCCTTTGTACTTTTTTGTACCTTGACTCGTTCGGCCGTTTGTAGGCAGTTCGTTGGTGTTTAGCAGATCATCAGTGTATTCATTTTTTATTGTTCAGGTTCGGAATAAAATTATCGTGCTCCCATACAAAGTAACATAATACATTTCAATGGGCACACAGACAGAGATCGTATCACACTAAAAAAATCTCTTTAGACACTCAGCAAGCATTTCATAGCCTTTTAGTCAAGTTGTTATACTTCACCTGAGACTCAATAATATTGTGTATGTGTGTGTGTGTGTGAGTGTGCGTTTTTTGTAAAAAAAAATTAACAATAATAATTTTATTTTTACATGGCACCTTGCACATCTTTCAGCCTCAGTGCATTATTTCATCGTTATATCGCTCTCTATGAATGATAATGTCTGTTCGTTTACAAAAAAATGAACTTTTATGTGTGTAGAGAACATTGTTGTTGATGCGGCTAGGCAAGGTACATGGGGCGCTTAACAAGAACCACAAAGTAATCATCTACAAACCTCTGTAATTGTACTTGGGCTTTAACTCCTTCTTTTATCCTTATTGTTGTCATTACCATGCGCTGCTGAAACTATCGAAAAACTAACGAATTCATTACATTATGGAAACCTACGTGAAACTTAAAAAGCAATCTGTTACATTATTACCCCTGCAAATCAATATTGGCTCGCTGCTTGCAGATAAGTAAGTTAAAAGTTCCTCCTATTCTCGCAAGCAAGCGTCTCTTTTTGCATGCATTTGTTTATATATCATATCATCTTTGTACACAAGCAACATCAGACAGGTGTAAAATTCGCTGTACCGTTACCGTACCGAGTGGCACCCTTTGGTGATATTAGTTCAACGTTGCACCTCATCACGAGCAGATCATACACTCTATTTCTCTGCAAAAAAAGACCTTTTATTCTATGCAAGAAATTTTTGTGATATTTTTAGCTGCCGATCACATTCTGCCTTCCAATTCCACCGATGAAGCAAAGCCAGCAACATCAATGAATATTACTACCTAACCTAGTCGTTCATGAGAGGGTTCGTAGTAGTAGAATAAAAATCCAACAAAATACTACAAATACCAACTCACAGGTGAAAGTCGTCCAATAAATTGTAACAATGTAATTCCAAGTGAGCTGGCCTCGCCACAATTTCACACGAGAGGACAATCATTTCAATTGCCAAAGTATTCAAGGTGCTCTTTCCTGTTGGAGAATCAATAACTTTTTATGTCGCGTCGGTTTGTACAATCCCGAATCTACTAGTTACTTTTTACATCCAGTATAGTAGTGGTGGTGTTGGCTCGGTAGCTATTGTTGTGAAAATAAAAGCCTATAAAGTTAATTGTGTAGATTTAGTCGGTAGAAAACAGCTCTCTTGCTGCTGATGACATCTATTACTTAGCAAGTTAACGGTTGTTGACGGTAATTAGTTTATGACATGACACTAATGTAATGCAGAGGTAGAACAAGAGAGGAGTGAAAAGTTACTCTCTTGGGTGGACTTGTTTGTTATTTGTTAAAAGCAGCCCAGTAGTAGTCCCAGTGTGTAGCTGTCTAAAAATAAAAAAACAGCTTCTC
>JAHZNB010002609.1:0-15612 GCA_027744295.1 Callyntrura guangdongensis | reverse complement strand
TTGAATGATTTTTCTTTTCTTAGGTAAACACTTGACATTTGACTTTCCAGGCATTTAGTACTTACAACAACTAGAGATGTTTGATCATGATCAATGATCCGGCCATCAAAACCAACTACTCACATGGGTAAACTCGGGTTAAATTAAATTCGAATTTATTACTTCACCAATATCATGTATATTCAGTTTGAATATGGTTTAAAACGAATAATTTTTGTAGTAAATGAAGGAGCATGATTATGATTAAATAGTACTGCCTTAATCAAGGTCAAGGTTCTACATATATCTATTATGACTATTATTAGGCTGTTCTTAATATTATGGTTAGGTTTTTTAAACATTGATCGATCTAAGTTGAAGGGGTCCGATGATAAAAATGGAGTACACATGAAAATGACAAATTATGGGACAAAAATAATGCAAGCGTTACATAAATAAAGCAAATCTTAATATTTTCGTCATACGGTTGCATGATTAATATTATAATTATATTTTTTGGTAATACATAACGTAAAACTGATTGACAAATCACGACACGATTGGTACGAAAAATTTACAGACCCTGCTGATAATTTTTAAATTCACTAAAAAAGTACGACAAAGTTTTTCTTATAGAAATGCCCTGCAAAATCCTTTTCGCCTATCTGGTAATAATTAAGAGTTTCATATATGATTTGACACTGTCATTGGCTCAAATAAGTGTCGATTGAATGTATTTCCAGAAAATATTCCTCGGCGGCGGTAGCCCGTTTCAACAGCGGCGGTAACGCGTGTGTTGTTTCATAGCGAATGTTTCATAAATATAATATTTTCAACACCCCGCACCTTTTAAACTTGCTTTATAACTTGTAGTAGGTAGAAAGAAAACCCACAGTACAGTATTAAAAATTCTATAAAATCTTGCGGGTTTACAACAGACTTATATTTATTGGTGTATAGTGTCAAAGTAGTTAACAACCGTAACCCTATCTATCTGCAAACTTCAGGGGACGACAAATGGATGAGAATCAATCACAACAACATCACACAAATCAATAAAAATATCAATAAAAGTTGTACCGCAGTTGAGTTTTAAATATTTAGCTCCGTCTTTTTATTTTATTAAAAGATAACAGGAATTAGTCCGAAGATTATTCTACAACTTTTTTTTACCATCTTTCAGAAGAATACTATATTTTCGCTGACACAAACTACCACTACAACTAGTCGTTTTCTGTAAAAAATAAGATATGAACGTTGAACTCTCTTCTCTTGGTTGCAACACAAATTGCAATACGGTGCCATACCTTAAAAGAACGCAACTCTAACTCTACGCCATGCAGCCTTTTTTAAATAGAAGAATAGACGCGCTGTGTCAAAGTTCCACCGAACTTTCAGTTTTCATGTTTCACTATTTGAGCCTGTGCTACAGCTCTGCGGGGTGTGGTGTACGACGTGGACGGGCTTAAGTATGTCCACAGAGTTTCCCATACCNGTACGACGTGGACGGGCTTAAGTATGTCCACAGAGTTTCCCATACCACTAAAAACAAGCGATATGTATTTATATTTTCAATAATTTGTTCTGAGCAAATTGCTCAACCGCAATCCTTGTTGGTTTATATTTAAAGACTATATGCCAGTGGGTTACGCACGTAACCGTTATTTAGAAGCACATGCACACAATTATCATCATTAGTCCTTTTTTGTTTACGGAATTACTCGGGAACCTACAGAGGTTACGAATGGGTTCCTTCGACAATATAACACATAATCCGTTTTTATCCTTCGTTCTACCAAATGTGACTTGCAAAAATTATTGTCACAGTTATTCAAGCATTGACATAATATGGTCGAAGGAACCTGCTCGTAACCTCAGATGAATTTCAAGTAATTCAATTCCGACTACAAAAAATTGGACCTAAACCTACGAAACTTATTTCTTTATATTCCTTTTCTATCGTAAAAACTGCATTTTAAAACGGCATTTTGCTACCACCATTGTTACACTTAACATTGCATCATCATCATACCTTTTTTACATTTCGCTTGCGTGTTCTGAACTGGATAGACTCCAGCTCTGTTAGCTCTGACGTTACAGCATGACGATGATGATGTCTCCCGCTGATTGGTTCATTTATCTACACATAGGTGGCTCGCAATGTATGGAAATCGTATAAGACCTTTAGTTTGTTATTGTTTGTTTTGCAAATGGTAATTTTATTCGTACGGTTTACGGTTGCGGTACACGAACTTCGGAGGAGACTTTGGAGTGATCGTTTTTCTAGAATTTTTAAGGAATTTTTGGAATGAATCTTGGAGTGAATTTTGGATAAAATTTAGAGTGAATATAGTAGGCTACTTTGGAGGAAATGTCTAGCATCCCGTCATGTTAATTGACGGGCTACACTTCTAGTAATAAGTACAATTTTACATCGATATTTTAATTTTAATACTTGTAACATGGCATCATTGTACTGGTTTCTTCAAATATAAATTTGACACTGACAAAATGCTATTTGAAACTGGCATTCAAATAAAATAATATGAATAGCAGGATTATACAAATGTCCGGGGTGGGTGTCAAAAACGAGCGTAATTTTATTTTTTATCACGCATACTAATTGACCAGAAAAAACTTATTTTTAACGAAATTAGAATCTTTTGATTTCAAAAGTCTCCCTTGTAAATAGACTTTTAAATACCGGCCTGCCGTAACGGCAAACTGGCAGATGCGGATGTTTTGCATTTATTTTGCAGAGCTGTACTGTGCGGTTGTGTAGTTTCCATATTCAAACTTTGATTACATCAACATCATACATCATTATTCATTTCCCCCTTTCCATAAAATTCCCATTTTAAATGGTAAATGGTACCTTGTCATGGAGCTAAACCATCATATCGCGCAACTCGAACGTCGTTTGACATTTAAAATATTATGATACTTACTTAATTGATAGTTAGGATAGCTTGAATGAGTTTGGCAACAATAAAGTACGTCTAATCCTAATTTACAGTTTACCAGACTTTTATTACTGTCAACTGTTACAGTAAAAGTTCATGATGAAGTACACAAGTATATCAACATAAAAATCATAAAATTTCATGCTGCATGATGATATATTTTGTACTGAAGTGTAACACATTTAGTGCTTGTGGTGATATGATGGTTCATTCTCCTTCTTTTAATAGTTACCATTTGCGTGCCAAGATGACAGTTGAGAAGTACATACAAGTGCATATTACAAACAGCATGATAACTATTGATAACAGCCTCTCTATGAAAATTGAGTGAAATACATGGTCGACATGGGGCACAAGGCACAATACACTCCGAACTTACCGAGTGTGAGTGCATTACAATAGTGTACAAAGGACGAAGCATGCTATTCTGTATTATTACGCCGATGAAATCTAGATTTCATTGGAGTATTGAGATTAGCGTATTTGTCTGTCTTTGCGTCCGTCTGTCTGTCAGTCATCACTCTACAGGCCAGACGTTTCAGCCGATTTGCCTCAAATTTGGCACACAGGTATTTACCTTGGTACGGTTTAAGACATGGTGGCTAATAGCTAAGGGGGGACCCTTAGCTAATTTTTTCAAAAAAATTTAAATGGATAATTTTGGTTAAATTAGTTTAGGTTAGGTTAGGTTAGGTAATATTTCATGATTTTTAAACAATTTTTTTTAGTAAAAAAATGCAAAGGGGGACCCTTTGCTATTTTGTTCAAAATTACCTTAGGCTAGTGGCATCCCTGGGATATCATTTGCGCAAATTTGGTATATCCCCAGAGGGTCATTTGGGGGGGTCAAAAATTAAACTTTAACTAAAATGGCTCAAATTTGGCACATTTGGCACATAGGTGCCTTTGGTTTGTGGCATCTCTGAAGTACAATTTCAGCAAATTTGGTCGACCACCAGAGGGTCATTGGGGGAGGGTTTTGGTCAAAAATTAAAATTTAGCCGAATTAGCTCAAATTTTGCATTGCGATACCAGGTCGACTGATAAGCCAAAATATCAAGTTTTTGTCAATTCAATCAGCATGTATCAATACAAAACATTCATCGGCGTCTCTATAAAGCGATTAAGCAGCGGTTTATTGTGGTATAAATTGCGTAAAATGTATAAAACCACGAAACTTGTAATGTGTCTCTCTTCATCTTCAAACTCAAAGGCACAGATTCTCGGTCTGGGTTTTAGCTATCTGTCTGATTGTCTATTCTATACTGCTGCTGGTCTGTTAATACCCTTTGCTACTTCAGTAAAGTATCTCTGATATATTTTCATTCTGTGGAGGAGATTGGGACCATTTCTTTACCGTGAAGAGTTTACTACTTACCGTAATATGGAGTGACGAACAAAAGACATGCATGCGGAGTTGCTGACGCTGCTGTTGCTGGTATTCTGCCAACTACTCAGTAACGATAACGAAACTACATTCACGTTGATCAAGACGATGATGATAAATAGGTGAGATGATGGTGTATTCATCAAAAAACGCAGTGGTTTAGAGGCTCCTGTTCACTAACTGTGGCACCTCATCGTCGTCTTTACCATGGCTCATCTCTTTAAACTGATTCCCTGAAAGTTCCTTACGTTTTGCAGCCAATTTCACCTAGTCGTAGACAGGTAGACTCCAAGGTCCGGACTTGAGTTACTTCCATCACTACTGACTACCAAGACATGTACACTTGACTACAACAGAAGTGGGCTGCATACGGTGGAAAAGAGAAAAGGAATGGAACAGATGTAAGTAGCTGGTTCGATCAGTTGTTGAGAAGCAGTGAACAATCTGGGGGAGAAAGAGTTTAAGTGACAACCTGCTCTGGGTAGGAAGTGAAAGCAACTTTGGGAGTTATATTGAGTCATTCAGAAATGTCTTTATGATTGTGGAATAGTCCCCTCAAGAAAGAGGGGCCCAGTAGTGGCGAAAATAATGTAATTGTAGAGAAATCATGTGTGCACGAGAGGTGATGTGGCCTGATTCGTGATTCGAATTGTCCAAGTCGTCAGTCTTACAAGTATGTGGAGAAGCCTTTCTTCAGTTGTAGCATTACTGGAGCCTTAAGTTCAGTGGCACCCGCTCCCAAAAGCAGAAACAACAACAGCGTAGGAAGTAATCGTAGTTATCTCTCCTTTGGGACGAGTCGTTCTGCGTTGTTTTCCTTATCTCCAGTTCTACAGGAGTGGAATATTTTGAAGTCAAAAGTGGGAGGTTCTTTATAGCTTCCTGTGGTTGAGAAGATAGTTGTGTTTGACGCCTTGGAGCGTCTTGAAAGACCGTTATTCGTTCGAAGAGTTCCGAATTTGAGAATTTGGACCCTTGATTTTAATCATGCGGTACGCTCAGATCGTACTGGGTCTAAAAGATAGCGGAAAGGTAGCCTTCTACAATTTTTATTTGGAGTAACTTAACGATAAACAAAATTTCTGTTTTGCCTACAACTCTTGATTTGCTTTTGTTGTGTGATTAGAGCACATACTGCAAGATGATAGCCAAGTACGCGGAGTCAAGAGGAAGAAAAATGCGCATTGTTAACCTTGATCCAACACCTGGTGACTTGGTTTATGAACATCCTATCGCAGATATTCGTGACGTGGTAAAAAGTGAGGAAGTAGAAGAAGCTGAACAGTCCTCTCCCGGTACTGGGGCGGGATTTGAACTCGCACTTGGGTACTGTGCTTTAAAAAGGAATGATTATTGATCAACATAGTTGAGAATTCATTTATAATGTATCTTTTGACCTTGCATTTTGTAGGTACATTTTAGAAAATCCTGACTGGTTATTCGGCTCAATCGGTGAACTCAAAGATAGCGACTATATTTTGTTCGACTGTCCTGGCGTAAGCAACGTAATAATTAATGGGGAATTGGGGAAAATGAGATAAATTTTGTTTCTGCCACCTTCAAATATTTTATTTTTAGCCCTTTTTTGGTTTTTTATATTTCTAGGAGCCCCAATGTTACATTCACTCGAAGGCCATGAAAGTTTTCGCCACCATGCTAGTCATGAAGCATTTTCGCACGTGTGGTGTTTTCGTTCGTGACGGGCGGATGGGTCTAAATGGGTATAACTTTATTGGGAGCTGCTTAACTCCACTCTCTTCCTACATCCACCTGTCCGTACCCCATATAGGTGTGATGATGAAAATAGACTTGTTATCGGATGAGGACAAATCAAAACTTCAACTATTTATTAATTCGGATATTAAAGATGTGCTTCGCTACGAGAACTCTAGATACAAAAATTTTCAGTGCGAGGGTCAACCGGAGCTGGCTAAACTTTGTTCATCCACTGTGGCCATTCTCGAGGGACACTCCATCGTTCGCAAAAAGTACTACGCGCTCGATATTAAAGAGGACGATTCTTTCAAAGGATTTATGGATTTATTGGACGACTTACTAGGAATTATATTAGAAGAAGACTGAGCCAACATACAGGAACTTCATATACATACGTACGTTCACACGAAAATAGATACAATCCTTTTTTGCAAAGTGGCTTTACTACCTTAAACGATGAGGGCGAAGTCTACTTTAAAAATCAACATTACAATGACTTATTGTAATATCAAACTATTCACTGTGACACCAGTTTTTTTATACGTATTTGTTTTAAAACACATAAGTATATAACCAAACCGCCTACCTGTGCATGCAATGCATTTTAAAATGTTCAATCAATACGTTTTGCTTTCCCTGAATTTAAGTTTCGTTCTGGTAAAGTAGTATTCTAAACATGACCACAAGTATTGTTTTTCACACTTATAATAATAGGTAATTATTATTGTTATCATTAATATTAGCTGCAAACCGCTTTTCGTAAATACTTTGTTAAATCATGTCATTCCCGGTGACAGTGACATGGCCATTGACTAACTAAGTATGCCTGCATACTATTATTACTCCAGTCAAATCATTATAAACTACCATTGTCAAAATCTCTGTATAAGCTCTCTTATTACTTAATGTAGCTTAATAATATATAACTTATCCGGTAGAGAGCATTCGTTCAAAAATCAGGAAAAACGACACAATCAGTCAAACAAAAGTTTAAAAATGTAACTCTGTTCTAATCTTCATAATTTCAAGAATTTCATTATTACTCACTCAAATCAGAAACTTTAATATTTGCTCTTAAATCATTAAATAAGCTCTAATAATAATTATGATATCGATATATCTATTACGCTGTATAATATTAGCGTTACGATTAATTTAATCGTTTCCACAAATCCAGTGTCCATTAAAAATACTTGACCAAAGAGCTCGTTTCTACGTTGGTATCGCAAAACTAAGAATGTCGTTGTAATAAAATTGAAAACTTGTACTTGTACTAGAAATTAAGGTGAAAATTGTAAACAGTTACAATATTTATAATTACGATGTGTAATTAAGCCTACGCATTAAAAGATGATGTTTTAGATGACGAACTTGTCATTCTTCTAGCAATGTTTCACGACGACGGCGGCAGTCAATATAAATGTCTAAAATTTTCATATAATACATTATAACCTAGGTCGCAGCGGAGTAACCCGGAATATAAATATAATAGTGTATTATCTAAGCTAAAAACATTAATAGGAACTTGAAATCAACAAATTTGTGATTTAATATTTAGGCGTAGATCTCGTTAAAAATATATTACACAACAGAAAGTTTGTCAGAATCCCGTTTCTACATAATATACATGATTACAAGATATTATTATTGTTGTGTGTGTAGTGCTCTTTAGTATGTAGGTACGTTAAAATATTATATATCGCAATGATATTATTAAAAGTGTCGGTATATTACCTAGAAACAGAGTACGATTGAATTGGCTAGGTAGTTGTTTTTGCACTGGTACTATACTTATAAGAGAAAAGTAAAGTCGACATTTTAGGGAGCTCTGCGCTTGAAATTCCCTAAAAGACTGAAAAAGAGAAGAAATACGAGGTGGGGGTTAAAAAAGTGTTTACCGTGTTAAATTTTTAGCAAGTACATTTAGCACCTATATTTGCCTAAACATCTTGGCAAAAAACGCGTGATGGAATTGCTATTTGTGCCCTCTTCTCTCAATCAAAGGGACTGAACTAAGCACCAGAAATAATCTCAATTTCTCAATGTACTATAATAGTAGTTGCAACTTGCAATCATTTAGGCAGTATATATACCAACCAGGTTACAACTGTTAAATAACGTAGATGTAACTGTAAATTTGAGAATAGGATGTCTCAAATCTCGTACAATCAACCGGATGTGGGTACCACATTTTTCGCATGTAATGTTGAAACCAGAGAGATGATTTGTATATTTGTGTGTAATAAGTGTGTGTCATAGTCTCATCATCGCTGCTCGTTAAGTCTGTTTTATATCCAAAGCCTATAAGAACCTTAGAAACTGTTTAGTTCATTAATTATTTTTTCTCTTTATTAAAAACAGGACCCGAAAGAGTTGTGCATGCAACTTGCGATTTAATTACTATATGCAAGTATTTAGGGCTATAATCAGCAAATCATTGACTATTATTATTTTGTGCGGATATCTAAATGTGTTAAATCTTCCAATTCAACAATCTCTCCTCGCTAGTAGTTAGTACCTGCCCCACGTAGAAAATTAATAAGCAAATGTGTTGGGATAATAAAAATGATAGTGTAATGCAGCCTTTTGATTTAGCATCTTCAACACTTATTTTTTGAAATGAAGAAACTTTACTTAGCAATGAACGTACTTTTGGATTGTCGTTGTGGTTCTTAGAAAGGTTCAGCTTTCAGCCAAACTATAATTTTTACCATTTGAGGTCAGCAATCATATTCATGATAACGAGCGGTATTTTGTACTGCATTAGGAATATTTAGGATATAAATTGTTATGATTTTGCTAAATGCCATATACAAACATACACATACGAAATTAAAAAGTATAGAAGCTGAAAAGTTGATGGTGCACTTCGTTAAAAAATAAAATTTTTCTAAAACAAAAAGATAAACGTTTTCAAGTAGTAAAATTAAGTCTGTAGATTATTACTATTCCCAATATTATACATTTTAATTAAGTGTACATGTCAAACACGATAAGTTGGTGCGATTTTCATGGTGTTAAATGAGATATCTTTGTAATGGGAAAATATTGTAGTTTTTGTTACTATGTTACTAATACCACTGTTACTATCAACTATACACTAGCTACCGTAGTAAACAAAAGAAGCCAAAATGATTTCATTTCATGTATAAGAGAAGTATTTGACTTGAATCAGAAACTTACATTTTTACGAGCTAATTCATTGTAATTTTTACTAAATTTTACAAAATGTATGCGAGTAACAACACGCAAAGTTGCTGCTCCATTGTAACTGCCAGCCACACACTTACTTAAACGGCACGAAGCAATTGCCTACGGTTACCCAAACGTTAATATATCACTTTTAACATTTTCATCAATGATAATGTTACTGGAGCGTAAAAGAATGTAAATGACGAATTATTTTCCTAATATAAAAGATTTGTTTTCCTTGTCGCTGTAAAACTTGTTTTTCGGCTTAGTTTTAAACAAATGACAAAAAGATTGTTTATTTGCATGTTTTAGACATTTTCCATTGTTAACTGAAGGAAACAAGCAGGAGAAACAGATTGCAAGACTACTGCTACCAAAGCAACTAAACAGTTAATAAAGAAAGATATTTCTTTGTCCACGTAGTTTTCTGAAGAATCTACTTTTTATTTGCATATTGATGATTGATAACGATGATAATAACAACCGTACACACCAACTCCATCCTAATATGCCGTATACTTACTCCCGGTACGCACGGTTGCTCAGAGGACATTCTCATCAAAAAAAGTTAATGATATGATGGTGCCAATGTACGGTTGTGCTGTTGAGTATAAAATTACTACAATGAATGAGTAATATAGAGGCTGAAGATACCCATTAAAAGTATGTTTATTCACGTACTCACAAATAGAACACGTAAAGGTTTTGCAAACCATTTTAATTTGCACCGGTATTTGCTTAGGATAACTAAATTAGGATAAATCATTCTCAATTAATTTTATCAATCATAAAATACTATTATTTGAACTTCGACAAAACACTACGACTAAAATGGAACGATATAATAAAGAAAGGCTATATCTATTTATATTAAGAGATAGCACACAGACTAAAATGTATATACATAATATTTTAAACTTTAAGGTAATAATAGGTAACAAATTAACGTAAGAAAATCAGCTATACATACATACAGTTATATACGTAACCTGGTTGTATTTTTCTGCATACATCCGCCATTTTCTAATTTTTGCGTGGTAACAGAAAGTATACAGACCTTTTCTATACCTACTAGTAAAGTTTTAATATTTTAAGTCATTTAATTACACTGTTTATTGATGACAAATTCACTAAACGATGATGCTTACAATCCTGTGCGTTATAATGACTATGTATTTATCTTTGGAATTCTTTCTTTTAAGAAATTTCCCAGCATATTACAATGGGTAGTGTTAAATCCTGATGAATTGTTACAGTCTAAGAGGTTGAAGGGACAGTTTCTAAAGAGTGTAGCGACATTTCTTGGACCAAAGAGATACGCAGAGATTTGATATTCACCCCCGCCCGATAAGCAGAACATATTGGCGTATACATTTTATGACACCAAAAATTACCCCAGTCTCACGTTAAGACTGTGCATTGAAAAGAGGCTAGCTTGGTTTACAAACTCATCACGGAACGTCATTTGCTTAACATGTAAACCTGTAACTTTGCGTTACCCCGTCGTACTCTGGAAACTACACTGTCGATTTTATTGAAAATCGGTAGCTGGGTAGTTTAAGATATTCTCTATCATACGGCGAACAAAAACATAAACAAAAACATGTTTTTGTTTGAAATATCAATTTAATACCTTTAAAAGTATTTTTTTGTAAAATCCTATGAAAGAATATCATGATTTTCAATAAAATTGGTTGTATAGTTTCTGAGTACGACGAGGTAACGTAAAGTAACAGGTTTGCATGTTAAGCAAATGACGTATCGTGATGAGTTTGTAAGCCGGCCTCTCCTCAATGCACAGTCTTAATACAAAGAAAAAACCTCACACCTCTAGGCGTATGCAGACCCTCACATTCTCAGGTGACTAATTGTAAGTAGTTATTCGTACCGAGAGATTATATCTAATCAAATCATCACACTCGTCGTTTGGAAATGGCTTGTATGAACATCACAACAGAAACAAATACTGGTTATTAGCATCGCTATTGGAATTATAACGTAGAATGTAGTTGTAGTAATAGATGTAATTATGTCTGTATTTACAATAAAAAAGTAAATATCTGTTGAAAAGGGATCAAGATCATTTTCTTCCATTTGGTGGTAATGATGCATTGCACCAAACCTCAATGTTAATTTCATTGCGTAATAATTATAATAATACATTAACATTCTTGTATTTGGTGTAGGGGTTTACTTTTCTTAGGAACCTGTAAAGATCAAATGACTGCAAGATCAATCTTACGCTATGTATTTTAAAGCTCATCATGTCTAAAACTCTGTAGAATGTTGAGCCTTTTCTGAAGATTCTCCTTCTTTTCTACGGGAATCTTGGTTTTCCGAATGTTTTCCACACGTTGAATCTCATTCTTGACAAATTCATCTCCTTTCTCGAAGATTTTCTCCATCAGTTTGATGTAAATGTTAGCCATCTCTTCACTTCGGGGCGAATCCATTCCCCGGGCGAGAAGTTCCTTGGCCTGCTTCATTAGCTTATCCCTATGTTCCTTGTCCTTATTCTTAATAAAGTCGCCAGCCAATCGGTCAAACTCTTCAATGCATCCTGGCAGTCCAATATATACTCCCGTTTGGGCTTTGACAAATGCAACAATGTCGTCTTGTTTGAATTCTCCGCTATATGGAACCAACTGGCTTTAAACTTTCCGATAATCTAGAAGATCAAAGAAAATAGTTTAACATTAAACGAATGTAGGTTTTTATATACATCCAGAACTACAACGTATTATGCAACGCATGATATACTTTCAGTCGTTTCTAACAAAAATTCTTAAATACGCTGTGTAACATCAGCAGGAATAGATAAAATATTCGTCGGCTTGGACTCTGCTCTGCTTCCCATCAACAGGCCATATATGAGTAATAGCTCCTCCCAAACATATTCGCTCCCGTTCCCTTTGCCTCCCGAGTTGGTTTGTCCCTTATGGCCTTTCGCTCCCGAGTATATTTTTCATGTGGAGATTTTCCCTCAAGCTCAACTTTACTTGGGCCCCATTAATCTCAAAATTCCTTTCTGTTGTGCCGGTTTGAAATTCTTGATGAGAATTTCACACAACTTAGCAACCATTAAATGTCTAAATTAACATTTTTGTATAGTTAAGTACTTCCAATTATTATTAGAATGGTAAATGTGACAATTAACTCTATGCGTTTTTGCAAAATTATTGTTTCCTACGTTTCATTTCTTCCGGACTTACAGGTCATATAAATACGTTCTAATGTAATACAAGCCATAGCATTTAAATGAATAACAAAAAACGGCAGTTGAATAAATAAGTGTGAGATTAATGGGAAGCGAAATTGAACATGGGGAAAATTCTCCACAGAAAAATATACTCGGATGAGAAAGACCGTAGGGGCAAATAAATTTGGGAGGCAAAGGCGCGAGAGCAAAAATTTTTGGGAGGAAAAGGCCGTGGGAGCGTATATGTTCGAGAGTAAAATGACCCTTGAGGGCGAATGGGTTCGGGAGGGAAAAGCCTAGAACCGTTTACGGTCATTACAAGAAGGAAAAGAAAAGAAGAACAATATTGATTTTTTTTCACAGCGGCAGCAACACAATGGCAAAAATGAACCTGAGCTCATTAATAATTCATTGACACTATCAAGTGACAATGTCTGTGCGGAGTGTTGTACTGTTGTTGTCTCAAGGTCTCTAACGGTCTTGTTGACACAATGTGGTATATATATAGCTAAACAAAAAAGAATATACGTACATACTCCGTCTACCACGGACACTCTCCTGGCGTTACAGGAAAGAAACACCCAGGCACACTCAGGTAGAATGTTTGACCTGGTAACCGCAACTAAGGAAACACTTCTTCACTTTTTTACAGATACACCACCACCTACTACCAACACTAATGTCATAATGTGACACGTTGCTATAAAGAGTAATGTTGCTCTGGCAACAATGCCCGACAGGTCGGCGTCGTACATGGGATGATGATAGATAACTAATAATAATCAATTTAATTTAGATTGCATTCTAAACATTGTATGTGGATTTGATCACAGAGATGTTTACCTTTTCAAAGGAATATGTATCGAGTGGGGTGCAACCTCTACAGTTAGTGGCCCGAACGGTGTAGAACAAAAACGTTTGAAGTAATAATACCAACACATACGGGATCATGGTGTAAACCTGGTTAGCCATGGAGGATGATTATTTCCCGTCTTCTGTAACATTGAATAATATCTTCCATGAGGAGGTGATACGATAAAGGAAACATACATAATACAAGGAATGACAACTGATCATTTAGATAATAACTAATAACGCATCCTTTTTTAAACTTAACAGATCAACTAAGAGAATTAAACATTACGGACACTCATCGTCACCATTGTTAGAAAATGAGTGTTCTTACCACTTCACAATTTGTCCGTGCAGTCGCTATTTGGGATTTATTATTATGCTTGTCTTGCTACTAAACCTTCAGATCTAACCCCACAGATTTCAAACCTGCAAAAAGAAAAATACCAATGACATTATTTCAGTGCTTTTGAAATACGGGACAACAACTAACATTGAAATTAAATTAATAGTTCGGAAAAATTACTCGTTCTTGTAAACATCGAAGGAACTCACTTTTTAATCCGGAATTTTGACCCTGGACGATCCTTCCAAATTGTCGCTCACAAACGTAAACCTGTGTCGGTTCGTTTCTCTATGTTCCTCTGCCTCTAGCTTTCTTTCACTTGTATCAATCACGAAAGGAGGAAAATGTAAGACTGTAAGTGTAAATGTACCTGATGAAACAACAACTGTTTCCCTATCGACTGGTGTCTTATTTTTTATACTTCTTTAACAAGTAGTGGAAGAAATAGAGTAATATTTTTCTGTTCGTCGACGCGATAGAAGGTAATGTTGTGCGTGTGGTATATGTAAACCCGGTGTTTTCTTTGCTACTGGCTGACAGTTCTTCTCTTTCGTTCGATGCAAAAAGACACGTCAGCCTACTCCACTAGTAGCAAATCAGCCAGCTGAAATGTCTCTCCTCCTACCATAGTTCTTTTAGTGTTCTTGCTTTGAAAAATATCTATAAATGCATCCTTTTCATGCATGTTACCGCGTTGTAACGTTGTAAGTTACATACATGCTTCGATACATAATTATAATAGAATTTTTTACTATTTAGGGGTCGTTCACTAGTCGTGCCTTAAAAAGCGTCTAGAGTTTTAAAAATGAAACTTGTTTTGCTCAACAACATTAAAATGAATTCCAATTTTTGTCGTAAAACTTGCACGATATGCAAAACCATGAAACTTTTACGATGCGTTTTACGTATTCTCCAGTATGCGGCAGCGCTTCGTGCCTGATATACGTGGATTGTGAACTGTGACAATTTTTATCATATTACTAGCTGATAAGACCCATTCTCGAACAGGAAAAATGTGGCGACGAAGGATAGATTCAATTTAAGTAGACCATTTTAAGACCCTATTGTGTCTGAAAAGGGTGACTTTGAGCATACATATCAGCTAACGTATTTATTGTAGGTGATACCAATGTGATGGCATGACCTCTGTACCAAAAATGAAATTTTTTGTACTCTATAACAATAAATAAAAATTAATAAAAAACTCCCTGGGAATTAGACGTTTTGAAAAGTGGCCTTGCGCCTTGTCGGGTCTAAAATGATCATTTTGGATCGAGACTTTTGCATACCTATTTTTATGGCACCCAAACCACTGTACCAAATTTCAGCCCTATCGGATACGAAATGAAGATATTTGAACGTTAAACTTAAAAATTCTCTGCGAATCATTAGCTTAGCCATTAAGACTTTTTCGACAAAAGTGATCCGATTGGGTCAGAAGGGTTTGAATTTTTTTCTCGAGACTTGACTAAAACCTTCCCACAGTGTCTTATGAGTGTACTAAATTTGGTGTCAATCGGTTCAGAAACGAAGATTTGTATACGGAACAAACAAACAAATCACTTTTATATATATAGATTATTACTTACGTGTATCATCATAAGATGAAGGCAATCTATTCTCTTGTTACACGATTAACGAGCTATCAACTTAATGAAAGTTTAAAATTGGTTTTAATGAAAGTCAAGTATTATTATGTGAAATTTAAAACTTTAAAGATATTTGAGATCTGTAATAAAAGTTTTATTTTGTGAGAGGTCTGATATTCTGTAATAAAATTACTGTGAAAAACTAGTGAGATTCAGGAATAAAATTTCTATTTTAAACGGGTATCAAAATTCTGCAATAAAGTCCCTATTTTGAAAGAATTTTGGGCTGGTGTAATAAAAAATAATTTAAAAGAGTTTTGCGCTTGAATTAAAATTTTAAGCCTAATTCCAATTAGTTCAATTTAGTAAATCTATTAGTTATGGTTAGG
>JAHZNB010002608.1:0-24484 GCA_027744295.1 Callyntrura guangdongensis | reverse complement strand
TAACATTACAGGATAGGGAAGCTAATACATTACAGGATAGGATTGTACCCCCCTTGTACCCCCCTGATGTTACGCCCTTGTAGGTACATACATGAATGTGTGCGTTGTTGTAATTCTAAATAATCTATAAGAGTAAAAGGCTTCATCAGAGTAAGTAGGCAATGTACACTGTACACCTACGTATTTTTGTTTGCATACATAATGCAAGTTTAAAAAAACCTAATAGTTCATCATCATCATCATCACTACACTACATTCCATGTACCGTACAAAAATGAATGTCTGCAAAGGCATTTGACTGACTTGGTAAAGACTTCATCATTCAATCTTTTTAAGAACGTCCAAGTACTGTCCTACAATTTGAAGATGAAGACACACAACCTTCAACTTGTGAACGATGATAATAATATGATTATTGCATTATTAAAGGATGGCCTGTCCCTGCAATTTTTTTTACCGATCATCTGTGCTGTACATTTATATTTTGAATAGGTACATGGACTCGAGCTATTTAGCATGGATTGTTTCTTCATGAGCAAGAACCACTTTTACGAGTGTTTACCAAACACGTTAATTCTTTCAAGGTTTTTAACATATCAATGAATAAACTCGTCGTAAAAAAACTAGAAGTACCGAAATGTGGTCCGGTTGAGCCGGATTCCATTCCAGGAATTGAATGCGAACAAAGTCGGTGAGTACCACTTCATAGCTGTTTTAGTTGTAAGGCGAGTATTTCAGCAGATTTCTACCCTGCTACCCCATCAACAATGTTTGCAGATTTAAATTTTGCGTTGGGTTTGTTATGCAGCTGTACTCTTTCAATAATTGGCTTAAGTAAAAAACATGTTATTATTGTGATTGAGCTACAGATTAGGGGATTGCGTATGAAACACGTAAGAGTAACACGGTAACTTTTCGGACCTTTGGTTTGTTTTTTGTGGTTGGTAAAAGGTAGTAATGCAAATACAACGCTTACTGGTGAGAGGTGAGAATAGATATGCGTGTGCACTAATGTATTGTATCAATATTGAAACGGGGACAAATGGGTACCGTCATCAATTTATCCATACTTAAAAGTTTTAGGAGTGGGTAGATTTGCATGTTTATAAGTGTAGCTATCCAACTTTTTCTACAACTGCTAATAATACAGCTTCGGTTGCTGGCACTGGCAGCTTGTAGTTTGTAGCTTGGCAGTTTGTAGTTGAGAGAAAATGCCTATCAGTATATATTCTTACATGCTATTACTATTGACTATAGACTATATTATCACATCACAATCCTATGTGTGTATACTTCACCAATACCGTATATTTTTTAATGAGCATCAGTTCAAATACACTTTTTGAAAGGTATTTCACTTTCGAAACAAATATACAAGCAGCAAAAGTTCAGGACAGAATTGTAGAGTTTATGTAATGAACCTACGACAACCTACAGTTTACATGGTGGTAAATCGGGACTTTTTAAAAATAATTTTGTGAGTGTGAATCATCAAATGTTGAACGTTTCATCAAACATATACATTTTGAAAGCAAAAAATAGCCCATGAACTTTAATGCAGAATTTACGGTACACGCAACATATGTACATGAGAAATGGCAATTTTCTCTATTGTTATTATTATTATTACTATTATTGTTTTAACTTGTATCACTTTACAGCTTATAACGCCTAACCACATCAAGACAATCAAGAATATAAAGGAGAAGACTACGATAACAAGTGAGTTAGGGCGACTTCACAAAAAGTGATGACGACGAGAAGAGGATGATCATGATGATGATCATGCAGACAGTTGTAAAATCCCATCCATTCACAGTGTAAACAGGTAGGTACAACAACACGGTATTATTGGTATACGAAGTAAAACAAACGTTTGACTATTCGTGTTTTTCCTACTACTTCGTACTACCACAGCTACTACTAGTATTAGTGTACACACTTGCATTCGAATCAAAAGCTGTTTGACCACCACAGTGATAGGTTCATTTGGACAACACAATGGGGTCAGTTCAGACCGTTGACCTTCCCAAATGAATGAACCACTGCTTTACTCAAAAGACTCACCACCTCACCACAAATTGTCCCTGTTGCTGTATAGCATTCTGCTTTTTACGACGGAACCGAGCAGTGAACAAGCATCTTTTTGCATAATTTATGGGGAGAATGTGTACCACAAAAATCGAAGAAGCTACTTCTGAGCTTCTCAACTGATAAATACTCGTTTTTGCAAATAGGGTATTTACTATAACCGTGCGGTTAACATAACCATTGCCATATCTAATGCACATACCTAAATACTAAATGACAGGACTGGCCTATATACACGTCTACGAATTTATTTTTTTGTAGAAAGAAACAGCTACGCTAACACCTTTTTTTACTCATACCGTTTCCTTTAAATGATGTATGACGCTTTGTCTGTCGAAGTGTAGTCCCTCCGTACTCGTACGAATTGTAAGTGCAAGTGAAGAAATTGTTGCGAGAACAAAAGAATGTAAACGGAATGTGTGATTGCAAAAATGGGGACGTGGGCGAGGGATTACGTATTTTTATTTATTCAGAAAAACCTTAATATAGATGATAACAATGATTTGCAAGCGTCAGTACATTTTAAGGATTTTATGTAACATCGCATTTAAGGATATGTAAACTCCAAGATGAATAGAATAGTTGTAGTATGTTATTCAATTTCGTTTTATATACCCACCACCACCTTGGTAAACTCCATTCACAATTTTTTACCTTCATAATCTTCATACCTAAATATATGGTGTCGTATAGTTTACATATTCTAATTAATGTTGTGGTCCAGTTACGTAAAAAGTGACAACTGACAGCAGCAAGTAATTGATATTGATGTTTATTGTGCCCCGTGTAGGAGAGAATTATTCAACCTTTCTAGACATGTATAGTTTACATATTCTAATTAATGTTGTGGTCCAGTTACGTAAAAAGTGACAACTGACAGCAACAAGTAATTGATATTGATGTTTATTGTGCCCCGTGTAGGAGAGAATTATTCAACCTTTCTAGGCAAGTCCTGCCGTTAGTTCACCCAGGATTGGCATACCTATTTATTGGCAGTCGTCTTCACGCACGCTTACGGATAATGTCTTTCGTCTGCATTCTATTCAATTTTTGTCGAGATACGTAACTTGAATTTCATCAGGAGAAAATGCCTTTTGAATGACCATGCATACCTTTATTATGTCAACATGGTCTCTCATTGTAAAAAGCTACTGACAAACATCGTTGGGAAATAGCCTCAACTAGTCGGGATAGCCAATAATATTTTTGCAGAACGTTAACATAAAATATACATATCTTTACTACCGGTTAGACCGTTCTTTTCCTCCACATTCTTCAACAGTTTTTCTTATACTACTCTATTTTGTGAAGTCATCATTTGTGATCATTTGACTCAAAGCTGGGAAACAAACTAACTGAACTTGAGTAGTATCGTCGTCCATTATCCCCCACCCCATCCTAATTTCTAATCTGATACAATAAAAATCCATCATATCAATCTGTTCACTTACAGTGATATGCTAATTAGTCGAGAGCTCTCTCGACTCTCGACGAATGAATACCTCGGGTACCTATCAAATATCTATAATTAAATGCAACGGCTTTTTACTTGTTGTAAGCACCTGTGTGAGAAAGCCCTGGCTTGCTAAAGTTTTTGCAACTTGTTCCTCTTATCCGCACGTATCTTCCGAGAAAACGTCGGTTACGTATCCTACATACCAGCCCACAATTTAGACACAAAAAAGAAACACATGCTTTGTTGTACCTACACCGAAAAGTCGTTTTGTTGTGTCGTTTGGTTAGGTAAAAAAAGGTCTGATGAAAGCAACCGGCCTGCATACCTCCCGACACTTGTAAAATGTGAAGCGGCAAACTATTGCGTATTACATTTTTTCACATGTGTGTTGAGAATCATAAAACATCCCCATTCTGGAGTACTTGGTGAATGTATAATTTATTTAATTTTTTATAAAACGAAATGAGTACATTTTGTATGCAAAGCCCTTACTCTTTACTCCGTTCTTCGTTTGATCTGCATTTCGTTCTTTTGTCCAAAGTCACTTGACAAGCTTTTAGTACGGTTCTTGGTTTGAAAGGAATAAGAGGAGCAAGTGAGTAGTTGACGGGATGGACACAACAAAAAAGATGTATGAAGCAGATTTTGAGATTTTGGTTTGATTCTGCCGCATTTTAATGGCTCCGGTTTGCCCATATATATTTGTACTCTTGATGATGATGATGATGTGATATTACAGTGGTCTTTTGGGTAGATATATGTATAGGTGCTGGTTTTGCGTAATGAATGTAACGAATAGCTGCTTTAATCTCGAGTAGTAGCCGTGTAGAAGATGAGACGGGGATGACCTCCCTTGCTTACTGTATTTCAGTTACAGGGCTTTACATTTTTACGTCTTTAATTGATTGTATTATTACTGAGTACTGAGTATGTGCATACGCAGTTTATATGAACGACGATTGAATTTGTTGACTTTGAATACTCTCTATCATTACTGCGGGTAATTCTAAAAACTCTCATCAGTATATGTACATACACAATTCACGTAAAGCGAGGTAGGTAGAAAGATATAAAATGGAATTGAATTACGTATCCATTGCTTTTGCTGCTACTCCTTTTATCGTCTAATCTTCTACACACGACGTGTTTTTAAGGAGAAAGAAAAAAGTGACATAGGATGATTCGATACTCTCCGTTGCACACAGAGGACATTAATACATCACTTTTGCATGACTTTTTAAGAATGAGATCATTTAAAGCATGACAGAAGAGCTACACAACGCTATTCACCTGATATGTACACAAAGTGATTTAATAGGTACATGATGATACTCGGTGTGCAAAATAAAGATAAATGGATGACGGGTTTTCTTATAAATTCATCGTCATCAGTAGTGGAGGTACCGCTATCTTGTTATTATTGCTGTTCCTTGTATGCTGCTTGGCACACACTTTGCTTAGCATCGTCTTTGAAAACACAGGGCAGCATTCGGAACATAAAATTCGTACTTCACAGTTAAAAAACATTTTTCAGATATACGAAATATGTACAAGAAAAGTGACCGTCCTAATAATAAATAAAAAATAATACGTTTTGCACCACCTTCATTTCTTTACCGTGTGTCGATGGTTGTTGTATGAACAGACACGATAGAGACGAGACTAGCAATGATATGCCTTGCGTAACTGCAAAAATGGAAAACGAACCTACATTTGTAGGTGGGTTGCGAATACCGCAAAATTCCTTATTTTTAAACGTGAGTGTATGTGGCAGACACCCAAAGTCGTCCGTCGTTACTACTATTCTGCTGCTCCCTTCACCGAGAGAAGATCATCCCTCTTCCTTGTACAATTAATAGTACTGTAACCGAATGAATGCCATACTGGATACAACTTAAAATGTACCGCTAATCATTTTACAGCACAGAAGTGGAATTTTAATGCTGGTAAAATACAAAAAAGTTGGTTTTGCAACCTCACCTCAAAATATAATGCCGTCGTGGGGAGTACACCTACTGCTGAGAGTGGACAATAGACAGGGATGATCGTATCATGTATGTAAATGTGAATACATTCACAAGTCTTTTCATACGACATAATCAACAATCAAGCGGGTGAGCAGTGTGGTAACGTAATAATTTTGTAAAATTTTTTGAGAGGTTTAAATCTGCCTTCCTACTGATTTATCTAATAAGTGAAAATAGGGAATTTGGTTTAATTACATGAAGTAAATGCTAGGTAGCATGCACTCACAAGCATACTATCGCTTCCTTCCTGTTCCGTAAAGTTGAAAGTATAAAAATGCAGAAAAACAGATACAGACTGAAGTATGAATGCGTACGTATCACAACGCTTTTAATGCATGGAATTGTTTGTTTTTTTAATTCTTGAAAACGGATATGCTAATCTGTACCTTGTATCGTTCTCAGGATTCTCAAGATGCTACTCCGATAACAGCAGACTTTACTTGTGATATGCGTGATTAGTTACACGAATAATAAATTACTTTAAAATGTAGACTAATTTTTTACGATATTCTTGCAAGCAACAGTTTAACAGCGCCCACACTTCCATGCAAAGAGGCATAAATTAACGAAAACGTTGCATGTTTCATGAGAAGCTCGTGCTACTACTGTTTAATACCAATTTAGTGCTAAAAATTTAACAAAGCTTTCCTTTTTGGAATTTATATTGCTCGTTTGTACTTTAACAGTTTATGAACTCGACAATGTGTACAAAGGTACGCACCGAATGGCACACTGTCTGGGAAAAATGCTCTTGAGCGTACGGCCACGCTCGTAAAATCTACCTTCGTGAAATCGGAAAAATGGCGTGCTATTGCAATATTGAATGAATACATGTGCACTTGCTAATTATTTTTATGTTACACTACTAACACATTTTCTTGTACACAATACCTATTCCTAGGACGCATCATCACCCACCACTGCTATCGCTAATATAATATTCATATATTTTATTATTGCTGATTATTTTATAACGCGCTCCTCTCTGTCTCCCTTTTTAAAACACAAAATTGCGTTTTCTACTTACAAAGTTATGCTCATGAAGACGCACACAAGCCTCCTGTATTACTGTTATTATTACTATTGTTTGTGTGCACTATGTTTAATTTAATGGTATGAAGTATGAGGTCAGAGAAACAAAACCATAACTGCAACAGTGCCACACTGCACTAGCGCTACTGCTGTAAACATTCTAGCAATTTACTCCCATTCATAAGAGACCATCCGTATCACTTATCCTGATCATTCTGGGAATTTCTGACCGAAAGTACACACAAACACAATTATATATGAAGAAATACCAAACATATACGGTACAGCGGTACGTGTGTTAGAGTGTATCGGTATAATACGATATACGCATTGAATTATGTACCGACTTTTTAATGCATTACGTTACGTGTTTTTTCTTTTTTCATTTTTTATATGTAAAGTTAACAGTGCCTTGAAACATGCGTTCTGCCATGAAGAATATCATAAAGAGAGCGAATTTTATTGGTTTCAAATGCACTTTAAACAAAAAATGCACTTCATTGAAAGTATCATATACAATCTCTACACTTATCACAGCCGCAAAAATTATTTTAACTTTTAATATTGACAACAAACAACAACAAGTAATAACAGGCTTTGTTGTAGTGACTTGTATGCTACTCCTACTTTCTATACATAGTCAGTTAGTAAAAATGAAATATCTTTGTTGAAACTTTTACATCAGAATTTCGTACGTCAGATCCGTTATCACCACCATTGCATTATTCCTATTCTTCCGGGAGCAAAATATATATATTTATTCGTACTTTTGAAAAGGGTAACCAATTAGACCCTAAAATGACGATGCAAACATGTTATCAATTTCTGCCACGCTCCAAAAGTTAAAAGGTGTACAGCAGCAGAAGAAAAGTTTATCAGTTATCCATGAAGTTGAATGAGTGAGGGCGTCGAGGACGACTTCATAACAACATAAAAAATGTAGGTATTATGTTGTTTTGACAGGTAAACTTGGTTCCTTTCTGCTCATTGTACGCTTTAGTACTTAATTGACATTGAATTTGATACGTTTGTCTATTTGCCTATTCAATTATTCTGAATACTCTACTGCCGGGTACATCTTCCGACTCTATTCAAATTTGTTAAGTATTGTTAATTTGAAGTCTATATTATTATACCAGTTTATTTTTACTAAATCAGCCAAATGGTATGAGGAAGAGAACAGTATTTTTTGTGTTGAAGAATGTAGTGACAAGCAAATATACATAGCGTGAACATTGGTATTAAAACACCATACTGCTTTATCTTTGCATATTTGCTGTTTTTTGCTTTTCATTTTTTACGGTTTATTTTGCAAAATTGTTCCCAGCGATTGTAAAACACAATTCGTGACTTTATGTACTTGCCAGTGTGGTATACGGGCCAAATATTTGATGGAAGACAAATTAAAATGATCAATAAATTTTGTGAATAACGAGTCAAATGCTACGTTATATGATAGGGTTTTGGTCAATGTTTCTTGTGGTTTTGCTTCAGCAAAGAAGTCATAGCATACTTATGATTTTACATTGATTTTTTTATTACTTTCTTACACGAATGCCTTCTGCTGTGACTTTTCTGTGACGTTAAAAACTAAAATAATAATAATGAGAATGAGAGTAATATATTGCACATGGTAAAACCTTACCTTTAATATACAAATATTGCATAAAATTTCTCATTGTACGTTTTAAATCTAGATATATCTTGTAATGTAAGTAATACTATAGCGTTTTCCTTTACCTAGATTTTGTAAACTTGAGCTGTTAGTTAACTCTATACGGCAACGACAGATATTAAGCCACCTCCAATTTGAATAAACAAGATTTTTGGAGGATTTTCCTTACTGCTACCTTGAATAGCTATTGTCTTGCGAATTTAATTATTGTCAATTTCAATTACAGAAACCCACACAAGTGACGTAGGAATAGAATGGTTGGCATTTGATCAAAGGGATGGTTTATCATTACACGCCTTTTATTTAATATCTTTTAACAGATGATGTCCCATATGATTAGCTAATTTTACTCGTTATCTGTTCGATATCGAAATAATTTACACTTTGTAACGTTATTTCTTTCCTAATCGCAGTACAAGAAATGTAACAATTTCATGTACGTGAAGAATAAGAATACTGCATATTTATAAATGCGTATAAAGTATGTGAAAAGTGTAAGACGTTTCGCATCAAGTATATCAAACCAAGGCCACGCAGCTATTATGATATAGTAAGCGGAGTAGGGATATGGAGAGGGTAGGAACAGCAAGTGATACAATTACGATCTTACTTGGCGGTACCAATAAAATGTTTACTGGGATATTTTCTGTTTCATTCTGAGAACTGAATACGGATTTGGAACTGGATTTAAGAATGAGTCCTCTGGTCAATGCAAGGAAAAGGAAATGCCTATAGCCTCTAATAATGTTTCTGTTGTATTGTATGCTGTCATAAATTTCCCTTTTTTCAAATCAATGCTTGAATCCGCCCGCTGTAAACTTTTAAAGTGTCTAACTCCTAACGAAGTTCAAAGATGAGTCTTCAATTGCTTGTGAATGTGTGTGTACAAAGAATATATAACACACTCAAATTGAAACATACGTCCTTATCACTTTTCAGAATTGGGTTAGCTCGGTGCTTATGACGGAAATATCCAAATATACCACAAGGGTAATCACTAAATCACAAAACGTGCCTTTTCGTGATTAACTCTTTCCTTCTTGACAGCACTTTGCTCAGATCATTGAATTTACAGTGACTAGAAAGGAAAACCTCGCAAGTTTACCCCAAAAATCGTTTGAACAACAAAGGGTTATATTTCTATTCTGCGCATCTTCTCTCCACTTCTATTTATGTTTTTTCTCGTATACTTGAAGCAGCACATGCTGTACTTGTACTACTCTGAATTGAGTTTTTTTTTCTTGAATGGCTACAAACTCAAAAAAGGGCTCCACTTGTTACTACTGTTGTTTTTTTCTTCTCTTTTTAAAGGGACAAGTACAAAGACGAAACCTACATCGCTATAAACAAAAGACGAAGTCTGAAGATGATGTGGGTACAACATTTTTTTAAACAGAGAGCTCCCGAGAATCTCTCACTTTAACAGTCTGTGAAACGTAAAAAACAATTTACAACCGCTATTGAGTTTATTTGACTTTATTTTTGTGTGTCTTGTACAAAAAAGCGAACATTAAAGCTAAAATGAAGATACTGGTAATAAAAGGCAGATAAAAACTCAAGTAAAGACTCGTTGCTACATATTTTTTGCTATATGTTCTGTGTATTACGCGTTATTATTGCTTTTTTGTCTAATCCTAATGTTTCACGTATAACTACTAACATGACACACAGCATGCGTGCGTTGTTACCTTTCTTGCTGCGCAAGTAATTCACAAAAAACGTCAATGCGCATATATGTGAGTGTTCCTCGCTGACGACAACAAAAGTAATGTAACTGTACAAAATACGCCTCGTCCAATTTAAAATAACCAAACTGGGAATAATGCAATGATTTTAAGGACACACAAGGCACTGTTCACTTTTGATGAATCAGACAGAAGTATGTTCAGCGAGTTGAAATAAACGTTGGCAGTTTTATCGGAAACAATATTTTGATTAAAATTAAGCTAGCGAAACAAAATGGATATATAGGTTTTCGCGAGTGACAATGAATTTCCAATGTAGTATTGCACACGACTCAAGTACAAGTCCACTTACGAAATTGTACAAATCTTTTAAATTATTATTATTTGTTTCTCTGTCACATACTCAAGCGTTGTCCGAATGACCTCAAAAACTTCATTATTTACAAGACAAATGCATGGCTATCATCATCATTCATCTTCACTCGGTTGAATTAACGCTCATTTTCCCTTACAACGTACGTTGCAACAATCAATACGGCACGCTAATCCTGAATGAATACAACCCTAAAAATGAGTATTGCGAGAGGGAAGGGGGGGAGAGGGGGAGATACAGCAGAGAGACAATTTCACAAGTGACTGATTTTCGTCTATCAAAGATATTTTACTCCTTATTAAACATTTGACGGTGGTGATAACAAAACCATAAGCCGTGTAGCATTATTCAAGAAACCATAAAATACTTAACTCAATATATTCGTTTTTATATATAGTTTGCACACATTATCTTCATCAATCAAGCTGGTATGCAACAAGCCTTTCTCATTCAGCCTACCTACATGCAGCACAAAGATCAAATACAACTGCGAACAGAATGTGCCCACAAAGTCGCCATTTATATGATTGTTGCTTTGAGATTACAAGTACAATGCAAACGAACCAAATTATGTTAGTTGAAAAAGTGATGACGACGTTAAAAATGTTTAATCATATCATACCAGATTGCCTAATATGCTCGTAAACTCCAGAGGTCTCAATTAAACTTAGTAAATATTATGAAATTAGCAGTAATATTATTAAAACACAGTGGGTACGCAAATAATCATAAAACACAAACAATCATTTCGATAATGGTAATAAGAATAAGTAATCAGCAGTTGGAGTACTGTTGGTTAAATTTGCAATTTGCACTGCCACATAAAAAGTTAGAGCATTTTTAACAACTACAACAAACAGTGGAATAACTTGTTTTTGATAGCATACATTTTGTAATAAGTTTTGTAGGTATCATCGCTCTCCTCAACTGATCCGCTTTAGTATAAACAATATAGTTTGAAGATTGAAAAAATTTAGTGAACAATGAACTTTTTATTTCGGTCTAAATTTACCAACACGCCACGACAACTTACATGATTGCACAGTGTTTTGTGGCTCCGCAATAATATAATGATGAGCTGCACGGAGAGCTGAGAATTTCGTTTGCAGGTAGGATGATGGTAACCGCAAAATGAGTAAATATGATTGTACTACTACTGCAGATGAAATTCGGCTATCATAAATTGGGAAATGAAAAATGTAAGAGAGCCCTGTTTGTCCTCTATTTTACAGTATCTTTAAAAATATGTTTAAAAACTGTATTTGTATTTTTTTTGTCATACATAAACATTCGGAAATGTAGGCGGTTATGTCGACACAGCTTTTAACCAACGGAATTTTAAGGAAAATCATTGAATTCTACGTAGTTTTGGTTTTTCTGGTGTATGATTTCTTTGCTGCATCGAATTTTATTGGTTGGAAGCAGCAACTATTTAAATATATGATGCACACACTTTGTAATCGAAAATACAGACAGATAAGATACCACAATGCTTTTTGTTCCTACTTGTTCAAAAAATATTATGAAGGCTCACAAAAATGAATTCCGCCTTTCCAATGCCTGTCTACTACGTGTGACAGTAGCGTAGATGCATAAAAAGTCTCAGAAAATGACCCTTATTCCGTCATGCTACCTGACTATTACCACGAAGGAGGCCCGCAAGGTGTACTCACATTCACATATACATCGCCATGAAGTCGGGAGACTTTTCCTTTTTTGTCGAGAACTGCTTTGCTGTGTGTAATGTATTCTGTTTAGTTGGAAAGTTTTAAGACCCTTCTCATTCTCCATCGTCGCTTATGTGCTAGTGCTAACCAAGGTTTCCTGCGGTGTGCAATGAAAAGCCTTGTGTAGTAATAGGTATACATGGGTTTATAGTTTATAGGTAATTTATATTATGATTTTCTATTCGTACGATTCAGGTCATCAAAAGCTCGAATGGCAAAAGTACGTCAGCCAGAAATAAAACTCTTCCTGAATATATGTGGTTTTCTATTCACGACATGCGTGAATATTGTCCACATGATCACACTGGTTGAATTACTTTCTTTATATTACATAGGATTCTACATATACGTATATCAAAGCTTTTAAACGAGCAGTAAAGGTTCTATTGGTTCTTAGAAGTGAGCCGGCACAGATTTCCAAAACACAATAAAGGACCTACCAAATGGGTATGTTGATGGTACAGTATATATATTTATTTAATGCACCCCTAGCGATTCCCTACACGAGTTTATATGTATAAATGTACAGAATGTGTTATTCTTAGTTCATGCTAAGGCGCACAGGCTAACTACAGGTGAACTTATAATCTCAATATTTTACACACTTAACCAAACCCGCCGTTTCCCACCATTCCCTTCCGAGAAGCCTTTTTGTAAATATCGCCAGTAAAACACCTTTCTGCTGATTTATTACCACTTTTTTGAAACATCAGGCGACTTCTACTAAACCCACTGTAACGACTTGGATATGTGAAATGAATAATCAACTACATATATTTCATTGTTATCTGGCTTCTGTCTCCTTAAAAATGTCTTTTACCTGGGTACATTAAACGAAAAAATGCAAGCATGCATGCATGTAGCTTTAGGGAAATAGGAGCATGTCATTTTGGTGAAGATACATATATCACCTCCATTATGACTTTATCTGTTTAGATTATTGCATTCATCGTTGTACATACCTTTTAAAAACTAAGGTTCCACAAGTCCTATGAGCAATCACTTCTCCGCATGTCTCAATATAAATTCCAAGTTATAAAAAAGAATTCACTCGTTTCACTGTCCACCTGTGAAGTGCTTCCGCCTTCTTTGAGCCTAAAAAATAAATCTTGCGCTGACAACCACAAGACACAAAAATTGGTACTGTAATTTCTACGATCTCTTCCTTCTTTTTCAACCCCACTATTTTAGAACTCACATTGCATTCACGGATTTTTTAAAACGGAATTTCAATTAACAATAAACCAACAATTTCAATCACATAAATCCTGGGCAAACGTTGACTCCGTTTAGTATGTTGTACATCAATAATTTGGCACTAGAAACACCGAAAAGAATTATATATATCGTATATTTGCCGGTGCAGAAGAGTCTGCAGTTTTAGAATATTTCCTTAAAATTTCACACTGAAAAATTGAAACTCCCAAATCAACGCAGTGTACAAAATCACTTTTCTTTGATCGTTACTTAAAAAATCGGTTATTTTCACGTTGAAAGTGTACTGACTTTCGTTAACTTCACTTGAAAAGTAACAAGACAAAAATTGCTCCTAATTGAAATTGTCAGGAAGCCGTTTACTCACATCCGCAGACAGAAACAGACGTAGCCCATCATGTTATCGCATTTGCAACGCTTCACATTACTTATTTTTTTGCTTGCTACTATTATGATTATTATTGTTGTGGGCCAGACCAGTAACATGTACGTGTAAGAAAATAAGAACCATACGTCGACGACCGCTACGACGAGGAGCAGGAGGATTGTATCCCGACAAGACCTAACGTAGACTGATTAGACGCTTCCCTGGCCAGGTAAGAAAATCGTTGGAGGCGTTTCGTTTCTCTATCTCGTTCTTTAACTTCACTATCGTCTTGCTACCTGATAATACCGTACGTAGTGTAATAAATACAAAAAACAGGTATATGAATGTTGTCTGTGTACGTTTTACCTGAGTATGTGCATTAGTCGGATATCATAGGTATGCGCATGTATATACTCATTATTGAAAACATTCAACAATGCTTTGACTTTAACCAGGTGAGTAACATACGTGTACACGTCTTATAATAGGATACATGCAACGGGGTGCCTCAAGGTACCATTGTTGTTTGAAGAAGTTACTGGCTTCATACCAGGTCTTTCTTAAAGATATTGCTTCATGGTATGTTCATTGTACATTATATGTAGATACACATATGCTAGTCAATTGTGATTGTTCAGGTATGTATATGAGTATCTACAGATTTTTATAACTTGTGACTGAAGAGCTAAAAAAGGATTCTACCTGTACTTTACCTCATCGCTTGTTTTAGCGTACAAATCAACATTTTAGCATTATTGCTTGCTTATTATTGCTCTGTGCGCATAGTATGAGACAGCAAGTGTCCACATACATTCATTCCCATCATAGCACATACATATATTATTCTGTACGGTATCCACCATAAGAAATTATGGTCTTGGTCTACACATTAAAATGCGCTAGTGTGTCCGTTCAGCGCAGCAGTCACCATAACCATCCCTCATCCCTTTATTACCACTGGTTGCATACTTTTCTTTCCGTAAGAATAGAGCAGACCACGCAAAGAAAGATACGACGATTCACCTGTATTTTGCATTCAACACCAAAAGGCAAAGAAGGAGCGAAGCATCGACGGTCGTCATCGGCATTCGGCGTACTAGTTGTTATCTACTACAACTCAACCAACCTACCTGTTTTGCATTGTTGTTGCCTGTTGCCTCAAAGAGAGAACCTGTGTGAGCGCTTTGCGTGCAAAGGGAAAAAGGGACGGACAGACGGGTTGTACGCTAAACTCAGAGAATGCAAAGGCATGAAGGGCGAGTAAAAACCAGCAAGACACTATGTACAGTTGCTCGTCGGAGTGTTCGTAAAAGAAAAGTGAATATTGTTGGCTGATTGTTATTCTTCTCCTCACTCTGTCAGCCAAATATCAAATAGCCAACCCTTTAGTTTGGCTTCTAAGGCCATATAATCAACATAACAGCAGTAGCTGCTGTAGCTACAAAGTTACAACAACCGTCCCCTTAGTACGTTTTTGTGACTGCTTTCTTATGGACATTTACACAGAGATGTGACCACGCTTGCGGTATATTCTGGTCCTGCTTTACTACTTTTAATGCTTTTCATGGCTTAAATCAAGTTCTTTGACTAGCTCTTTTCCACAATCACATCATCACTAGCAACATTCAACATACCAGGTGTAAAGTAAGTAATAACGACGTAGTGCGTAGACGTCTTCTTTACTTTGTGAAAAAAATGATACAAAGCTGCACACATCTTGGCTGGTAAATAGGAAACAAGTCGATACAAAATAAAAATATAATAATAATAATAATGTTCTGCCATTTTATTGCTTCTTGCGTCAAAGCTAATATTAGAAAGCCTACTGTGTGATGATGAGGTTGAAGCAGGATGATATGTTGGGTTGTTGTGCGATAAGGTGTTAAGTAGATAGAGAAATGGAATTAAATTAATTTTTTATTAATTTAATATCACTGAAGACATCTTATTTTCATATGATTATAAGTATGCACGACGTGACGTGGTGGCCAGAATGAGGACTCAAGTCAAGTAGTGTGTGTGTCAGTACAATAAACCGCGAGATGATCCGGAGATGGGCACATTTTTAACGGCATGTACGCTCATTTTTCAATGCATCTCTGGTAGCACTTTTTTTTAGCTCGACGGGCGCATTCACATCGATTAGTAATTGACAATTGTCTAAACCAACCATGAGAACCGCTGACTTACGGTTACGGTTGTGTGTAACCTCGTGTGTCGTCCTGGATTAGTACATTGTATCTCTGCGAGAGATGTGGTCATTTAGGAGATAAATTGAAAATTATCATGATCATCCCAAGACAAGGGCTATGTATCAAGAGGAAAGAATGTAAACGCTTCCCAGGCAGTGTGTGTGTACGACAAAACAAGTCATTCACTGAGCAATAAACAATGTAGTTGAGATGTCGAGAAGGAAAATGAAGTAGAAAATTGCCATTTGACTGCATCCGTCGAATGAATCAGAATTTCATTTTGGTTACGGTACATAAAGTCGTGAATGGAATTTATAATTGAGCTAATGGGCCATATAAATAATTAACTTTCGGACATTGTTGAGCAGAACCCGAATTCTTTCGGAGGAGTTCTTTGAGCTGTGCAATAGCAGATTGGTTTTGAAGGTGGCAAGGTACACATATTTTACTACATGGTAATATTACCAAGTAATTACATTTCAATGTGTATTCATAAAAATATGTTTGTACATAAACCTACATATATTACGCTGTGAGAATACAAACTTTAATACTACGTAATACCTAATTTTACGAGATTAATAAATTGCTACCAACGTATCTTGTATATATGCTGCAAAAAGAACTTTCGACACAAATCTATGTATTGTATATGCAAAAGTAAAACCGAAAGAGAATTTTTTTCCACAGGAGTAGTATTATTTTGTAATAATTTCATACGTGCTTACGAGTCATAATAATATTCAAAACGAGCTTGTAAGTCTAAAAAAAATACAAAACAAGAAAGATGATTTAACAGTAATACAGTAGAAAATATGAGAAAATATGGTCACCTGTCACCTCCACTGAGAAATGGGACTGAGCCCTAACCCTCCAATATATCATGTCAGGCGGATAGGTTTACGAAACGAAAACGAACCTTTCTTTGGTTTACCCCCTTATTTATGAAGATTGTATGAAACATTAAATATAGACGCGCGCACACATACATGTACCTAGTCTCCGTGTGTGTGGTGTATTCATAATATATATATCTATATGCAGGTTTCAAACACGTTAAATTCTGGTAAATAAGTATTACATCCCCGTTGCATTCGTCATAATAATGGTATTTAGGCAATACATCATACACACATTGTAAAGAATACCTATATGCTAGCACCACCACCACACGATCAAAAATGCATTTTACAACTTTTTGTGTGAGCCTGTACATGGTTGGTTGACTGAGTCTCAACTTCACTACGACTGCCGCTGAATAGTTTCAAAACGACGACTTTGGCATCATGGCATAACATTCCAAAAAAATCATTGCCATACCCAAATCATCATCATTATTATTATTGCTAGCAGGTTCCTTACTTCTTACGGGACACCTACAAAACAGCTTTCCTTCTTTTTCCTCACTGTTGCTGCTGCTACATTGTTGACCGTGTATAAGGCCAGTTTCGTTCGACGGTGCGCGAACTTGATAAGTTCATATATAATCATCCTCTTTTTCTACGTTTTACTTGCCTGTTGTAAGTTGTATCTCATTTTTCTTGACTGGCTATATGCAACATGCACCTTTAACGATCCCATAAATGTACGGGTAGACACGGTAGTAATAGCAATACTAATACGGATTGTATATAGTCACTGAGCTGATGGCGTTGGTGGCGATGATTATGGGATTTAACATACATACAAGCTAGAAGGACTTAAGGAGCGACCAAATTCCTTTCAGATTACCCAGGATCTCCTCAAACCCAGTAGAACTTTTTCAGAGTAATACGATACCATATGCGATACTCTCGTCAAGTTGTATGGTAGGGCTATATATGCGTGCATTTTTACATGCCCACACAACCGTACACTTGATTTCATAAAACTCTCTGATGAGTATATTATGATGAGGGTGATATTATTATGCTGTTGAGTATAAGAACCTAGTATCCTGGTTCTTCAGTTGGTCATCATCACCAATGTTGTTGTGGCTAGTAAAGCCGACTGGCTCTCTCACATCTTCTCTACTATCTCGGCTCCCTTTTCCTTAGTCAAAAGTATCCGTTGCTGTCCTACTTTTCCTGATTCATGCATTCGTCAGCAGCAGCAAAGAACTGGCTTTTGCCGTGCCAATGCAAAAGGTACATTAAATTCCTTTAGCTTTCCGTTTCACATTTATCTGTGCTGTATTATGTAGGTGTCTTCTTAGCACATATTATTATGGACGGGTATAAAGATTTACGAACTATGTGTACAAAAAATCTTTGTACATTTTATTTATTAGGACGCAATGAATAAGGACAGATTACTCTGGGCTACTACTGATTACCAGTGGCTATTCATTTTTTTTCCACTGAATGAACCAGGAAAGTTGTTTTAATGCGAGAGGGCTTATGAGAATTACACATTCCATTCAGATCCTCTTTTGAACAAAATTATAATTTACATGAAACGTATTTTATAGTGAATAATTTTTTATCATCTACGAAACGATTGACCCTTAATTGAATTAGAGTTTTGAACCATTATTATAAGGTTTCGTTCCTCAAAAATTGGTTTCGCTAAATACTAAATTATAATAAGACGTGCTTATTCAAAATTTAATTTGGGGCTTCATTACAAAATTGCTTTCTTTTGGCCATGATCCGATAAGAATCTGATCTTTTCTAGAAAGGATGCAGGAAGATTTTTCTCATGAAAAAGTCATATTCTCAATGTCGTGTTATCCTTTTCTTGCCCTATGCTATTCTATTGAAACGATTTAGTCTAAAAAGAAAAATGTGGTTTTGAAAGTCTTGTTGACCTAGAGCAATGTGCAGCTGGTTGTAACTTTTAAATAGTTTTTACACCAAACAGAGGGTAATTCACCAACCAACTACCGAAAGGTGTTTTCGACTACTTTGAGGTATTGGTTTTGAAAGATCCCATCAAGAAAATGCACGCTATACATATATCATATATTACACTCATCTCGTCTCGCTGGCTTGAAAGTAGTCAACGCACAACGCAAAGGAACTGTCCTTCTGAGAAATCTTAAAATCTTAATGAATGCGTTAAAAGTATGAAGCATGCCACCGTTCGTTGAATCCTACAAACTGCAAACTTGTAAATATTTACTAATCAGTGATGTCAAGAAGGAACAGAAAACGAGTTCACTTGCAGTTTTCAAAGTCCTTTGATAACGAAAGCAAAATGCTAACTGTGGGTTTACATCGTTAAAAATGGTAGAGTACAAAAAGTACATTTAAGCAAACAGTAAGTACTGCTGTGGTCATGTCACATAATATATGTGTCAACCCCATTATACCTGGTTGTGAAGAAAAAATAAAATTGTATGCGACTACTGGTAAATCCATAATGTCAAACAGACATACGTACACAAAGGAAGGTATTACGCTAATCACACGCGAAGACAATTTTACGTTATCCTGTGCATGCGTCTCTGTGTGCTAGATTCAACAGACCGACTTCCCTTTCTATCGCCATTTTAACAACCGGGTAAGGTGAAATGACAGTTTGTTTCGAAAGGCCTAAACAAAGACGTTCCGACAGTGCACTTATGTTATTGTTAGCTGTCTTTACAGAATTAATGACAGGTAAAGTTATTGCAAATACGAAAGAGGTAGTAAGTTGTGAGATATTCCACTGCGAGCAAATGTGTATGAATACTACGATCAAGGCATGGCATGCAATACGCCCGAGACTCGGATTTAGCGAAATCGAGGTACGCAACACTGCGTTGTTGTACAAAGTAGACACATGCCAGTATGGACATTATCATGGTTTGCGTTTGATTTGCTACAAAGATACTACCTGCTAGGTGCATAGATTTCTTAAGGTAACCCACTTCTCTTTCTAGAAACCTAGTTTACACAGTATGAAGTTTGTGTGTGTGCATGTGTTTGTCTTTCGGATGCGGCTCGACTTACTGCTGTGAGATAGCGTCGTAAAGATCTACGATGGGAGTTGAAGAAAGGAGAAATAATTTGCATGTATCTCCTGGGAGCACGTAGTATGTGTATCCCTATAGGTATAAATAAGCAGGGAAAGTAATAAAACTGATACTGATATTATTTCTGATGGCATGATGACGTTGATTATGACAGCGAGGTGTGTACGACATCTTTCATCGCGCATTCTTTGTGTTTCCATTTCACAAGCAGGCGTTTTCTTTCACAGTGAGATTTATTTTTAGTTTTGTAGTTTATCAACGTGTGTGGAGTGTCGAGATATTGTACACGAAATGTTAAGAACATTGTTTACAATTTTAAGGAAAATCGCACCACAATAGGTAGGTATTCATTTTTATTGTATGAGCGGGCAAATAAAAGAAGCACAGTCTTCTATTCCTGGTCACTGGTACATTTCGAAATACGGACTGTAGAGCAGATAATCAGGAACAAATTCGCAAAGGAGTACAAATTTAAGGATTTAAGTAAAAGTACATATTTATGTAAGTTAGTAGTGTGCCGTCCTTTGCTTTTACATGCCGCATGCCATCAAATACTATCAATGTGCATCGGCACTGAAATAATGAGATTTTTATTTATATTGAAACAGTAAGGACACGAAATCATAAATCTTATATTTTTGCAAACAGCTTTCCTTTTGATTGTATCACTTTATTACGGAAAGGGGAAGACGAGAATCTGGGGAATATGGCAAACACAATTTTTTTATAACCTAAAGGATTAAACACGATAAGACCACGTACCTCTGGACTAAAGATTGTAATAATCATTTGATATTCACCAAAGATAACCATACAAGCTATAACCCTGTCACGCAATAAAACATTATTCGGTAAATTTTTCAACAAGACGGATTGTCTTCTGCTATGAGCCATCGCTACCTATACTTTGAAACGAGAACTACAAACTTCCTTTGGTATGTGATGCAAGTTACTCAAGTATGCAGTCAGCATCCGCATTTGTATGTTGTGGTAGCAGGTTCTTAGAAGAACCGATTTCAAATCATCTTCATATACTATTTTATTTTGATCAGCAAGAATATAGCTCAAAATATTATATTAATATATATATATCAAATGTAGCTTCTACACGTTATAATATGTCATGTCATGAGTGTGCTTCTGCATTCATAAGTACAATCTCTAAATAAAGACATATTTCTATGCAATGTTTCGTTAAATGAATTAATGGAAAAGTTTACAAAGAGAAATGATGAAGATTTAATTTTCATCTCTTTAAAACTCACGTCTTACAAACACATAATAAACTTTACGTTAAATTTGATTCAGCATGATAATAATATTAAAACAATATTAAGATTGGCAATAAGAAAGATGTTTATAAAAGATCGAAGCAAGCAATAAAAGTTTGCACGTAACACTATAGGCGCTTATGTACGCATCCTGAGTCCTTCTCGCAATTATATGTACAACCGTCCTTCAAATTGCGTAAAATTATAGCTTTTCGTCCTTTTTGTTTGTCGGAGAGTCTATGTTTGCGTATGGATGTTTTTCTGGTAAAAGAATAGTTAATTTATTAAATGTTGAGCGCTGTTAAAGGATTGTACGTTAATAAATAATGCCTGAGAGTCAACCTGTACTCGATGTTCTAGTAAGTGAAATCCTTGGTTTTGGCAGTAAAGGAGGTTTCTCCGCAGATCGTTGGCTCTTAATATAGTTTATGTACAAATTCAATATCCTCGTCATTATGTAAACTCGGAATTACTATATAACTGTGTTTTAGTACTTACGCCCAAGGTCCGTGGAGGGATCGGCGGAGGTTCTCGCAAAGCAGAAGAAGTGGAACTCATTTTCTTGACTTAATTAGATTTAGACTAACATTAAGAACTTTATGAAAATACTATTTATTCAGCAAGTGCGTTTAATGCGATTAGTAGGGAGCATGTACTGTTACAATTGAAAACTGAATTCGGCAATAAAATGCTCTCTATTTACTTAGTAGCTGATTAGGTAGTTGACAAGATTGTATCGCTGATCGTACGTGGAATGAATACATGCTCCAACAATTTCTACTTTGTAACTCATCGTCAGTAATGTTTTAGTGAACTAAAATTATAAGGAAAACCCGCTTAATTTTTAGCTAACATTTTCTGCTTCGAGTCGCTTAAGTCATCGCAGCAATCATCAAAACTGGTAGTAACAACCAACCGCATGGATTTCCTGTTTATGGGTGACCGCATGCTATCCATCATTACTTGAATCAATGCCACCCAAATATGGTTAGGATTTTATATGAAACAATCGAAATCCTTCGTTGTATTGCGTATAAATAAAAAAATAGACAAGGTAAAGTGTAGCCAAACCATAAAGTATATAGCTTTTGCAGTTGATTTTCTTTTACTAACGATATCCATAATAATATTCCATATTACGTTTCATGACTCTCGTGTAAAAATTGTAACTCAAAATTATGTTTGTTTGTACATTGTCAATGAAAACGATGAAGTTAAAACTATTTGCACACTTACTTACACAGTAGTACAATTGGATGATCATAATTATGTTTCTCCTGTTTCTCAGTAGAATATACATCTTAGAGCACTTAACGAATTACAAGTGTTATGACAAATGTGTAAAAAGCTATGTTATGAAGAAAAATCGTACGTCAATATTTGTCACTACAATATAACATTAACATTACATTTGTTTGAAACCAAGCATGTAAAATTCGATAGCTTATTGGTAGATATATATTTCACATGTTGCATTTTCGTGAACATGAAACGAAGGAGAGGACAGAGATGGTTACTAAGCCCTGTACATGTTATGAAGAAAAATCGTACGTCAATATTTGTCACTACTATATAACATTAACATTACATTTGTTTGAAACCAAGCATGTAAAATTCGATAGCTTATTGGTAGATATATATTTCACATGTTTTATTGATAAATTATTTATAGACATATACGTGCATATACTTGCATACATATATGACGCTGAAATGAAGAATACTACACAATAATAAACTATGAACTAAGATGTACGAAAATAGCGAAAGTCAAAAGTGAAATAGCAAATAAAGGTGCTTGAATAAAAACATCAAACTCATGTTCCGGAGCAAACAACGTTTGATTTCCATATATATTTTACCCAAAAACCTGTACGGTTAATTTTTGTCCATCAGTAGACGAGGTCTTAGTCTTAATGCAATTACTTATACACTAAATTTTGTTCAGTTCCAATCGCAGGTTGTTGAGTTATAAAGCTTGACCTCCGTGGTCTCTGAGAAATTTTGCTCCTTGAATAATTTTATACTAAATTTGGCGTAGACGCGATCGCAGGTTCCGAAGATGCTTAACCTCAATAACCTTTGACCCAGGTGTCCCACAGGGTAAACCTTTGTTGCCATTACAAGAGCACCCAAAGGTGTCTGCATATTAAATTTTATCAAAATCAGACCCANTAACCTCAATAACCTTTGACCCAGGTGTCCCACAGGGTAAACCTTTGTTGCCATTACAAGAGCACCCAAAGGTGTCTGCATATTAAATTTTATCAAAATCAGACCCAAGTTTCTGAGAATTTCAAAATTCCTTCCCGTTCTTAAGATAACGTTTTTTCTTAACAACCTTTGACCTGGAGTCATACAGGGTCAAACTCTGGTTTACCTAATGAGGACGGCCCAAGGTAATTGCATTGTAAATGTGATCAATATCGGATCATAGGTTTCTTACATGGATACAACGTTTGATCTCCCTAACTTTCGACACCAATGGTCATCATTGATCAAATCTTGAAAGTTGGCCAATTGTTTGGTAATAAAAAAGAATTTCAAAATTTCTTTCCGTTGTCAAGATGTGCGGATGGACGGACAACGTGATCACAATAAGTAGCTTTCGCTACTTAATAAGTCATCAGGATCAAAACTCAATTTAATTTAATTTAAGATCTGCAATACCTTAGATAAGTGTTTCAGGACTGTAATTTATAATAAAAGTGGTAGTAACTAGTAACACTACATAATACTAATACTAACTGACTATTTTGACTCTCTGTAAGTAAAGTAGAGGTAGAGTACTTTGAACAGCAATTGCGGGAGGCTTTGTTCCTTTTTTCATGTGCTTTTTCCTTCTTCATCTTCCTTCATATTTTCATAAGACATTTTTGCTAAATATACAATAATGAAATTTAAGAATCAGATTTTAGGTTATCATTATCAATAAGGTGCACTTCACAAACGGTAAACTTACCGGGTGAAATTTCATTAGCTTCTTGGTTTTTTCTTTTATAATCAATGTAACTAAACATGTTTGGAGGATTCTAAATAATAAAAAATACACGAATTAGTTTTCATTAAAACAGTTTTGTTATAATTTAAACATTTTATTGTCAGTTCTACATAACTCATAATGGAATACATATTTTTACATTGGTTCTTGGTGGAGGAACAGGTGTTGGACTACTGGGTTCAGTTCCCAAATATTTTGGAGTAGGCTTTGCAGGAACAGATGGTGGAATTCTTGACATGCTAGGCGGAAGTGCTGGTGCAAGCTCCTCTGGAATTTCCGGTGGCGCTCTGGAAACAATTGGAGGCACTCTTTGATCGTCTGTTGGTAATTTCTTCCCAGGTTTCACTGGTCGTGGAGGTGGGGGAACTTGATACGATTCTCCGAAACTGCCACCTGCAATCGGTGTTGGTTCTGAAGCACTATTTTCTTCAGTTG
>JAHZNB010002606.1:0-33324 GCA_027744295.1 Callyntrura guangdongensis | reverse complement strand
TAAAGCCTTTAGCCATCAAATAGAAACGAACCACTCATTCATCATCATATTCTACATTTTCAAACTTGTCGTTAAAAATAGTTAACGTGGTCCTTCGGCTTAACAGTGGTAGTATTAGTGACGATAATGAAACTGATGCTGATGATATGGTGTTGATTTAGCTGGTTTTAGATTTTCACCGAGTTCAACTGACTCTCTCACTCTGTTCCCTGCTGTTTAAAATGTAAAATGATGATTATGCTGACGATAATGCCATGCCATCAAAAGGTGTGCATATGGGTAGCAGTGCAGCAAAAGTTATAACTTTATTACAGAGAGTTTTGTTAACTAGCTTTAAAACAGGGAGAGTTCACAGTAACTTGTAAGCTTGAGTGCAAAACTTTACTACTTATTACCAGGCCAGGTGGGGGTTTTTAGCCCTTCTCTCCTCTCTCTCATTGCCTCTCTTGTATATCACTTGGTTATGAATGATTCATTGTGATTAGTAATTAGTAATTACGCATTTACTTGTATTAACATTATTATTTATGGTTATTAGTGTTATATACATGTATCGTCGTAAAAGACGTTAAAACAACCAGGTTTTGTTTTTGTTATATCCCCACTCGATACAAAATGTAGTGGTAGTGGTAAGGCACATCATCATTTTGTTGTTAGTTGTCTCCCTCCACCATCGTCCACTTGATCATAAATTTAAAAAAAAAACAAATAGAGACCCTTCACTTCTTTTTTCTCCTTTTTATTTTTCTTCTCGATTCTCGACTTAACATTTTTTTCCCTTTAAATTAGTCACAAATTGTATCTTGTTGTTATGACTGTGTGGTTGCTGTTATTAACATTGTTAAATTCATTATGATTGGTAGTAGCAAGAGGGGAAGATTGAGGATTTGGTGGATGGGGGTTGCGTAGTGTGGTATTATATTCAATGCGGCATTATATTATTAGCAATATAGAAATTCCCACAAGATTTATCATCAATTTTTAAATAATATGCTGTAGTATAATAGCATCGTCAATTTTAAACGTGGCTATGTATAATAGGTATATATAGTAAAATGTGTAAAAATGCATTATACTCATACATAACGTACGTTTCATACTTTTGTGCACAAAGACAAACAAACAAAGACAAAAAGGGATAATTTACTGAGGTGACGTTACCAGCTTATTTTCCTTCTTGTTACCTCATAATAAGCCGCCACAACAAATAAATCTAAGCATTATTAAGAATATATATATGTATGCTTATTATTGATTATTATTATTGTTATTATTCTCCATTATTATTATTATTTCATTCTAATTTAAAATCCCTCTAGCACGTAATCCTAATGATAGACTGCTGCAGAGAAAGAAATGCACATTTACCTATCACGTCATAATATTGAAAATAGGCAAGTATTTATAATCGGCGTACCTGTTATCATCGTGGTGACGGTGTCAGGTGTGTGTAGTTGTGCAAATGCAAAGTCAAGCTTTAAAAGACCTAAAAATAGGTAGGTAGGTATGGCTCAGCAGCAGAGCTCACCATCAAGGCAACGGTATTATTATGATGCCCGTGGCTTTGCGCGTTGCATTCTTCTTTTTTGCAGAAATGCATCACTGTTTTTGTTGCAACTTGCAAGTAATCAAATTCACCCTCACCCCCGCTGTCATTACTAAATGCACTCACGAGGCAACATTATCATGATAACATGACACTTGAAACTTTCAGCAAGAGAGGCTTGTGGCATCTTCACTGATAGCAAGGTCTGTTGTGTATGACTGTGTGTACTATTATCGAGGTTATTTTGAATTGGGATTTTTCTTGGTGTGAATTTTTTGTTGATTAGTGGTTATATTACCCATTAACTTTTATAGCTTGCCTCGTAAGCAGCATGTGAGGTCCGAATCTATATTTTTTTGAATCTAGTCTCATCTTGCTTGTAACCAAAACGCTAACAAATCCAAACGGAAATACTTTGAGGTGCAGATTTGTGCAATACCGACAAGCTCATTATTTATTTGAAAAAATACGTTACAAATATAATTTCAAAAGATTCGAGACTTATAGAATTACAGTTTATAGATTCGTGCAAGAAACAAAAAAAAACAGAAACAAGAGCACCTACCAACGTACGTTACCCTAATTATGACGAAATAAGTTGGAATTATCGTAAATTTTAGCAACAAAAAATTTTTGTACAAACTTAAATACCTATTTATGCTTCGTAATATCTATACTATCAGTAATAACAACCTTTGTCTGGGCTGTCGTTTGTTGCATAAGGAAACGAAGGAGGAATGGAGAGGGCATATATGACGTTTATTATAAACGGTTTATATCTCAGTAGACAGTGAAAGGATGGACGAAGATTAGCATGTACCTAAGTACATTATATTGAAACTGATTGAGGAAGGACAAAAATACAAATTAGTATTTTCAGTACACTAATTTACTACGTAATTTCGTAAAGTGTGCATTTATTTTTTTCTTCGTTAGTATCGGCAACCAGATTTGCGCTTGATTATAAAATTAAACCGTTCTTCGTTTAATTACCGTTATATTGTCGAAGGAACTGCGTAATATGTGAAGTAGGTATTAACAATGTATTATCTCCCTCCACTGATGCTCCTGCTTTTGGGATGATGGAAGATAGGCAAAAGTGGAGGTTACTCTGGCTAATTGACTCGTTTCAAAAATAATTTCCTAGGAAACCTTCTCCTGATTCCCAGCACAAAAAAAATTATTGAAAATGTAAGCAAATGTGTGTAGATAATAAAAATATAAATTACCTAATATTAATAGCATTACCATTAGGTAGTTAGTGTGGTGGTATCACCACACACACACACACACCTACAACCATAAAAAGGTTAATTAAATTGACAAAATGGTCTCATCATCAGTGTCGGCCTGCCCTTGTTATACGCTAAAGTTAACAACCTAAATGTGTGTAAGGTGTAAATTATAAAAGATTAATTGTTTATAATACATTATAATTTTTTTCTTGCTTCTCATCATGTTAACATTATATTACAAGGAATAAAATCAAGTAGGACCGCATTTACCACCCACGCAATCCCACCAACAACTACGCATACACTGGCACACTACGCACGTAGATTTACAAGACAATCTAAACTTTAATCTGTATCAGCCTGAGAAGGAACGAGGCACCTCTCTGTGGGACATGTTTTTGGGCTGTCATGTTCATGTATGATAAACGATTATAAATAAATACCTAAATACAAACTTGTCTTTATTGCTACACCTTGCTTTGCTAGTAATATCGACTAATTAATCCCTTTTCCCGTATCAGTGTTAAATTATTGCTAATAAATATAACAATTATTAATTACTGTATTATTTACACTCTCCCGTATGTATCGCGTGATTTACTGAACAGGTGAAGGCATGAGAATCAGCACAAAAAAACTGTATGGTGGATAGGTGCCGGTGTTGGTGATTTGGTTGGGTGGGATACATGTTTAAGTCACTTAGAAAGAAAAATGATTATGAGTCATCATCATATGGGATTAAATGGCTGTTTTCTGTCATATCAATCATCGTTGCTGCCGTTTGGCTAAAAGCTCTGGGGTTGTATGATGTGGCGTGGTAGCTGTTATGCGTGCGTTCGTGTACCGTTTTGCATTTAATTTTTTACTACTGCCCTATTATGTCTAACTTTTCTTAGAAAACGTATTAAACTTGACCAATTGCAGAATAATAGCCGTAACAAATTAATCTGATGCGAAAACTACAATTATAATTTTTTCAATAAGGTCTTTTTATTTATAAGAAAACATGCTGTGTAAATGACTGATTTAGTGGTACAAAAAGTGTTAACCTGAAAGAAACATAATAAATGCTCTCTGACTCTCTGCAACCCTTTATGCGTGTGTGTCTTCCATCACTTTCATTGACACTTTTTTTTCGAAAAATAATAAATGAAAATTGACCACTCTCGGTCATAATTGTCTCGTTTAAAAACACTGAACTACGATATTATGTCTGTCTGCCTATCTAATACAAACTCTGATTTACTACTCGCACACATACACTCGTGCAACAGGTACAAAAAAACATAATGCGGCGTTCTACAAGTTAATTTCCAATTAAAGCTGTACACACGCTCTCTTCCTTTCTTTTTTGTTACTATTGTACACAATTTTTTGTTTGTTTCTTGTGTTTCATAAGGCCTAATTGGTCTTTATGATTATGATTGTCAGTGGCAATTAATGAAATCTACACATGAATTGAGCATTATTGTCAATTGTTGTGGAACGATTACTAATAATAACATACATTAAATATACTTATTGATTATTTGACTACTCAAGCAGCTCAGCGCGTACTATCATCATCACCACTACTGTTCTTCCACTTACACCGACAACGTCAAACAAGTTGCTGACGACAAACGTGTTTTTTTTGCAATTCTTGTCGAACGTGAAACTGTATTCAATATTACACGGTGACGTATATGATAATATGTAGCAAAGTAGCAAGTTGTAAAATGCAGAATAGTTAGTTGTAGCAATGGTAGCGTCTTTGTAGATGATTTAGTGCCGCCGCTGGGATACATCAATATCACCACGATGCCAATACAATTCAAAAATGTACTAGTAAAGACCACCTTGCATATTCCTAGGCGCTTTTCTCTTTGACAGCAACATTTACTCAGTCCAAAGAGGCACATGACAAGTTTACAAATTGACAATAAAACAAGATGATGACGATGATGATGAGAAGCGGCCAAGTAAAAGAAACGTCAGTAGTCTGTTTAGAATATCTGAAAGCTAGACGATAACCCATTGAAACTGGTCATCCCAGCTGGCAATAACATAAAATGCAGTCGACTATCAAAATCGAAATCATTTACACAGCTCGTTAATTTCTTTGAAAAAAATTAATGTTCTTCTGTCTGAGTATGTGTGTGGAATCAGCTGTCCAATGAGTGTTTACAGTCCATAGGAATCAATAAAGCGTGCAGAAGGAGAAGAAAAAAAACACGTGATGAACAACTTATTTAGTATTTACAACAAAGATGTCTTCTTGACATCATCTTTGAAGAAAAAAAAATAGAAAAATAAGATATAAACGTTCCGGCGTCCTGACAGTCGTGACAGGCGATTGGATTTAATTAATAATAATAACAAGTGGCAAAACTTATTATTATAGGACACAGTTAAATTAATATAAAGTGCTTCCTTAATAGAAGCACACAATAACAGTTTTTAGTGTGCAGGAATTCCTATTTTATTGTGGTGGGTAATTAAATTTTCGAAAGAGGCACCACCAGATTGGTCATAGTACAGCGGCGACACACCAGGGCAAAAAATTGATGCTACACGGCCTTTAATTGAAGAAGGTCAACGTTTCAATTATTTAGCCACAGGGAATCGTTGCAAAGGTTATCAGAGTTTTTATTTCTGTAGAAAAAAAATACTTTCTTTTCATTGAAATGGTGTGGCTAGCTTCACTAGACAACATATCCGGACGCACATAGGTATATGACTTCTACTGTGACTTGTGACTGTTGATTATGCTAAAAGGGAAGGAAAATGCGTGACAATGTTTATTTATTTCATGATGATTTATACGCATATCAAATTGATTATTTGAGCCGTCGTGAAATCAATGTTTTTACACATTAATTGACAACTTGCCTAAAGGACAATTTTGATTTTTTTGTAGAAGGAAAAAATCCTTCCCCACAGATAGCAGCGGTTACAGAGGATAAAAAGAAATTGTAAATATAAATGTCATCATCAAACAACGCCATTACCTATCTCCAAATATTTCTAAAAGGGAAAGTATTAAAACGCTATAATTCGTTTATAAATAAATGATTTCAGCCAGTACATTATACCTAAAAAATCTGTCTTTGTGTCTGTCATCTCACATAATATGTTATGTACGCACAGATACAAGCATCTCACCCTGGTAAAATTTTTGCAGGAGTAATAAGCAACACAATATCTCTATTTCCTGTAGGGGTTTACCTCACCTCCCATATCAGCATGAACTAATCGCCTGCATTTTTTTCATCATGTTGTTGTATTTTTTTCTCACCCAAAAATCTTAAGGTGCGTCCGTTTTCTTATTGCCATCGTCGCCTTCATCATCATCGTCATCATTATCTCACCTTCACCATCTCAGCTCAAACTCTGGTGATGATGATGATGATTCCTGTTAGTTGTTGTTGTTGTGTGTGTTGGTATTTGGTATTAAACTGCTTTGTTGTTTTCCTAATCATAATCATGATCGACTCACTTTCACTGACTGTTATTTTTTGCTTGTTCCCATCCCATCTCCACGGCATGCCACAGCTCATCATCATCATCGTCGTCGTCGTCGTCCTGGTCATCCACCGCTACCACTAGTCTCATCGTATCACCTTTTCTCCTCCGCCCCCTCTTAACTCAGCAAAGTGTCGTCTTCAGGCGTTATAATAATCCTGCTGTTGTCGACAATGACGATGATCGTTAATCTGCTCATCAACATACCCGAGTCCCTCTATCAGAGCAATAATATCTGTAAAGAGAGCGAGATAGAGAGATACATATTTTCTCCCCTTTTTCGAGAGTACATACACTACACGTTGTTACAACAACACGACAACATCATCGACACGTTATGGTTTATTATCCTCATCTCCTCGAACTGCGTGTGTTTATGCGTGCGTATCAAGGATGAACTGAAAAAATGGCAAGGAACTTGGTGCACGTGGTATTCGCACTTGCTGACAGAGGTGGTGACTTGAAAGGAATATATTTTTGCAAACTTGACGTGTTTTATGGGTTTTTTTCTGCAAGCGGTGATATTTTTCCTTATTTTACTTGTCTCTTATACCACTCTGTTGGCCTTCTGAATCTTTTGGTCATCTTCCTCCCAGCGGCAATAATAGCCGACCAGTATGTTTTAATAACCAAGTTTTGTAAAGAAGCGAGTGGTAGTATTACCGGGGTGGATAGGTAATACGTGTGTCTGCGTGTATCACTGTGGCATGAAGATACTGAGATGACGATCGCATGACATGATGGCATGTACTGAAGTATTCAATCATCACATAAGGCGTTTTGCCGTGACTCTACACACTGAATTGCTGATATTAATCGTCATTGATGATGATGATGGTGATGAGACCCCAACGGCAATAACAACTACAGCAGAAGTAGTAGAAGCTGCAGCAGTAGCATAGAAAAATTCATAACAAATTTCCGATTTGCACGCCAGAAGTGCTATTATTATTATTACTACCAGCGTCATGATCATTAGATCAGCAGAAAGAGAGAGGGGGAACAGAGAGAATCTTAACTGCATATCTTCATAAGAAAAAAAAATCAAGTCCACTGCGTTTTGTTTTTGCCATTATTATTGTTTTATTGCGGTTGACTAGGTCCACACGAATGAACCATCAGCAGCAGAAAAAAACATCATGCGCTAAAATAACTATTTTTTTCTTCGCTAAGTGTCTTTATGAAAAAAAGTTCATAAAGATTTGAAAGAGAGAATATATGTATATTATTGTATGAAAATGAGGGGAAGCGTGCCTCTTTCTCACCTTCTCTCTTTCAATTTCTTCTGCTGATAAGGGGTTTAGAACACTTTGCTCTGGCAAATGACTTAAAAACCATGACAAACCATCTTTGATAATTCTCAATGTGATACGACCAGCAATACCAACATCATCATTACCCCCGTCATTTCGTAGCTGTAGGTTAGCAGCGGCAGCCGTAATAAAAAGTAAAGCTAGGACTCAGAACGCAGGATCGTCATCATGATAATGATGCACCACAGTTTTTGTCATCTGTCCTCCTCCTACTCACTCACACACATCACCAAACAATCAGTCCACTGCTGTCCCAATCCTCTGTACCAATACTTTTCACGCGTGCGTGAACCGTCTTGTTGTTTTTAAAGCACAGTTGAAAAGAGGTGTGCACTTTGAGATGTAATTGTAATTTTCAAGCTAGTTATATGCAAAGCCTTTGCAGCAAAGGTTTCGAGAAAAAACCAGGTTGTTGTGTGCCAGTCTGAATTTTTTTTTACAAACTAAAAGAAACTAAAGAACCACTGCACTCATGAAATGACTGTGTGACGCTCCCAATAATATCAACTCATGTTTGCGTGCTTGTGCATGCTTAAACAAATGGTTATTCGATTAGGGGCAAACATGCAATTTAACAATTGCAGGTAATCATGGTGGATTAGAGGGCACAAAAAACCACCACACTGAAATCTTGAACGCATGTGGCAGCGCATGCAAATAAATAACAATGTTTACTCAATTTAAGTCAATAAGTTCATTATTATTAACTTGAACTTGAAAGCTGTTAAAAATAAAATTGTTTTACTTTTCTTGCATAAAAAAGGGAATAATGGCTGGTGATAGCGTTGGCGGTGGAGTGGAGGGGGGTTAACTAGGCAAATTAATCTGGTTAGTAGTTACAATTATTTACTAACTAGTTGACGTATTATCTTTTTAAAATGTTAGTTTTGTTTTGCTGCCTTTGTACTATTGCTACTGCATTCAGTAGTACCTTCACCCCCAGCGTAGTTGTTGTTGTAATTGAAGAAAAGCTGCAAAATAATGAAACATGCAATAAAAATTGTCCAATGAGGGCGGATAATGAAAGCAACGCATTTTTTATGAGAATCATCCATTATCGTTCTCTTCTGCCGTTATAATACTCGTACATCTGGTGAAGGTATGCATGTTTGCAAAATGCACAGGAACATGCGACAATTTCTCCCTTTCCTTTAACTTGTGTTTTTAGTTGAGATGGTTGGTAGTTAGTTGGAGATATGAAAGTGAAGCTGTAAGATCGACGACGAAGATGACGACGGACGGATTATTATTACAACGGTGACGATGATGACAACGATAAAAGAGAGAATAAAAAAATTGTGAAAAAATTGGGTTGTACGTGAGCTCAAGTCTGGTTAGTAGTATATTGTGTTGCTGTTGCTAGTGACGACAAACAACGAGAGAGTTTGTAAAGGAGAGGAATGGTGGCAAGTGGTGTAAAAAAGAGTGATGTTGAGTTGAGATGATACTATGATGGTTTTGGTTTCACGCTGTGATTGTTAAAAATTATTGGGTAGACAAGTGAGCTTCTGTATTTGTTGAGAAAGGCATTGTCTCTAGCTCATTAATTACGTTTGTTTGTTGTCAACGTGATGGTGTCGTCGTGAGTGAAAAAGAGTAATGAATGGGGTATTATGAGGGGAAAAGAGGAGAGATGTTAAAAAATAAATTTGGTACGCGTCTGGGTTTTTTTTTGTTAATAAAAACGGTAATAATGATTTATTTGTTTTTGTTTTGATTTGCGGTAGATTTAAACCTGAGCGGAATAACCAGCGTCGTCCTTTAGCCAGATTGCGGTGGGGTGGGGGAGGAGGTAACCCCCTGCCGGGTGGGGGCAATGGAAGCAGTGGCTCAAGATGGGATCAGTGCAATATTGCAGGAGACTTGATATCTTGCAGTAGTCCTGGTATTAGTCCGGGATCGTTGACTCCTCTCTCGAGTGCGGGGGGTGACATGCTTATGTCAGGAGGATACTTTGGACAGTTTAATCAATCGAGAAATGTCACTTCTGGAGGACAGTTGCAGCAGCGTTTGCCTTTGGAGTCGGAGTCTCGTGTTTCTAGCATGACGATTGCTGATATCAGTCCGCGCATTGCGGTGAAAAAGGTACTGCTTTTGTATGAGCATGCGCAGTATCATGAGGCGGCCAACTTTATTGACCGGTTGAGTGTTACCACGTTTCGCATAATTTTGAGAGAACTTCCTATCGACATCTTTATTGAGGCCATGCCTGTTTCTCTGCCCATTTTGGAGAGTTTGTACACCAAGGTTTTTGCTAGTGACGCCAGTGGAAATTCTTTGAAAGCGTTGAAACCCTACTCGGTTCTAATGCATATTGTGTCCTTCTTCTCGAGGGATGACACCAATCAACAGTATCGGTCTGGACGACCTTCCGAGCAGTTCCTTCATTTTATCGCGGATTGTCGGAAAATTCTCCGCGTGATGATACTGGGAGAGCCCCGGATCGTCAAAACCTTACAGCAACGGGTTAAAGCTTGGAGATTCGAATAATGTTGATGCCATCGTGGCGCCTCTTCTGATGCGATATTCGAGGGCTTCGAAAAAGGTAAACCGACAATATTTTATTCTCACTATTTTTTTCTGTTCATGTAGCACATTTTATTGCATGTATATTTTGCACCAGCATCTTTTTAATAATTACTTGATTGTTAAAAACAGAAATCCTGTAGGGCTTGCTTCTGAGTTGCAGCTGTAACCTGTGCATTGTTTTATTTCGACAAGATCAGATTTTTTATTACTGTCTATAGAGAAATTTTTAAAATGTGACTCAGCCGCTGCTGCCACTTCATTCGTGCGTGCACGAATCCTTGCTGAGCTAGGCTCTCTCTCTCTTGTTTTCCTGTTGTTTCTTTTTCGTTACCATCCGCCATGTCGTATGTTCTATTTTTCACATAGGAACGTGAAATTTCTCACCTTGATTCTGGCAATAATGCAAAGTAAACAGTCCATTTATCATTGTCTTGACAAGATAACCGATTCGCACATTTTCTCCTATAAACCCATTCAGCACCGCCTCTGTTCGTCGCAAAGAATAAAAAGTGCGTGAAAATCAGCCCAAAATCTAGTTTCAACTGCCTTATTACTATACAATAAAGCGGGTAATTGCACACGGCATTTATTATGTCGCCGTCACTATTATTCATTTCATCCTTATTTAGAAGGGAACTATAATTTTTTAATGCCTGTATGTAACATAACCTAGCGTAACATGTTTAATTGTCTTACTGCACACACGCACGCCTCCTCTCCAAATACGAACAACTACTTTTACCATGAGTCATCTTATTACCGGTGTGTTCAATGCGCATCTGCTTAAAAAAGCTAGAAATCTGAACCAGATTAGATCACTTAAGATTAATAGCCACCACAGTAGTAGTAGTAGTAGTAAGTAACTGACAATTACCAGTTTACAATAATATTATGCATAGAGAATGATACCTATTTAGCATGCATCTTGCAAAAGACAAGTTCCTTCCTTCTTGGCCATATAAATAAATGGCAGCTTAATTGTTTTTCTTTATTGTTATTATTATTACCCATTTACTATTATTGAACTAACATCCGTCCGTCCGTTGTACGTGTCGTTGTCAATGGTACGCTGTGGAATTTCGTTTTCCACTCGCCAAACGAAGCATGTATTACTGCTGCTGTTGCGCGCACAAATACCTTTGTATTTCCGTTGTTCCTCCAATAAGCCAAAAAAGTACAACAGAGAGTCAAGTGACTTTATTTTATTTTACTCAACCACAATGCACAACAACTACTACTACTACAACAGTTCGGCGTAACACAACAAGCAGAAAAAGAAATAAAAATTGACTGCCGCTTTCCACTTACTGTTTGTACACTTTTGCTTCTCCGATGCTCACTTTTCTGTTTTAAGTCAACACACTTTTGAAAGGGCGAGAAGCAAGGAAGAATGGAGATGGAGTGTGTAACCGTGTCTATAGGTACGCATGAGAGAGAGAGAGAGAGTCATGCCACGACAATTGAAACCAAAAAATCCCTTCATTTTTTTCTACAAGTAATTTTATTTTCATCCAAATATTTACTGGTTAATATTACAAGTATATAACGTACATCATGATGTCACAATGAAAGTTGGTTGCGGTGGGTCTGTCTAACCACCACCGGTTCTACCATATCCCCCTCGTCACCACACTCCTTCTCCTCCCCCCACAGTGCTCTGCAGTGAACGACATATTCATCTCGTTTATCAAACACACCTAGAGAGACTTGTTTGCCTTTTTGTAGTAATTAGTCGCTAATTATTGCTACATGTTTCAAACGATGTGTGTGTCTGCGCGCCTTTTGAACGCTGGTATGTCGTTTGCTCGACAATTAAATAAATGTACCCAACCACATCGTCATATAATACGGTGATTATGTTGATGCCCAGGCGATTTGCTACGTCAACAGTGGATGATTATTCAAACTAACAAGTGGGGTTAGGTTAGATGCGGTACGGGGAGTTGAGTATATAGTATTATTTATTATTATTGTGTTCATCATCATCATCGTTATCAGTCATGAGTAACGGTAACGTCGCAAAAATGCTAAGTGGGGGTATGTATCAAGAGTGCACTTACATTGAGTAATCCAGATTGTTATTATTATTATCGTTATTAGTATGATAATAATGTTTTCAGTGTTGACTGTTTCAGTAAATAATGCAAGGACTACTCTCTGGTAACAAGAGGCAACAACAGGTGCTTTACTTAGCTCATCTTGATAATAATAATAATATTGGACTACATACTGAGCACTGAGGAGAGTGCACCGCACCGCTGCCACACACACAAGCATGGTTCAACGACAATGCCACAACGGCTATAATATCACTTGGTTTACATCATTGTCTTCTCCTTTTTTCCTTTATTTTTCCCCAATTGGAATGCAGGAAAGTCTTTTCTCTTTTCGCAGTCATTAAATTCTCCGACGACGATTACTATTATTAATACACATATGTAACGACGACTTGATTTCCTATAAACCCTTTTAAACTTTAAAATTTGCATTAAAACAGCAGGCTATTACGTAAGCGTCGTAAGCAGAGAAGAAAATGGCGGGTGGGAGTAGAAAACGAGATGAGCGTGTCATGTAACCATGATGATAATAAAGACGTAAAAAAGCTGAACTGTGGTGTGTGGAGTTTTGCCCAGGCAAAAAGGAATGTTATGTCACTCAACAAGTTTGCATGCATAATTTCACTTTGATACTTACTTTTTCGCATTTTAGCATTCAAGTATTAACTTGATGAGAAAAATGAAATTCTTTTGTGGTGAGACTTGTTCTCTTCTTCTCTCTATTGCACTCTGCTTTTGGAAGCGACCAAAAAAACTCCCGTGTAAAACTGTCTGTTTTTGTTGTTTTGACGTTGTTTTTGTTGTTCTGTTAATGAATGTGTTTTGAATGAATGAGTGTGGTTTCACCTTACTTTTATTTTATTTCTTGCATATATTTAAAAATAATATGGTTTCAGGTTCTTGCCATTTATTTTCATCGTCATTAAATATTCCGTCAAGGAAATCCTACACACACACGCACTTAGTTTTTAATTAGTCCTCTTCTCTCTAGACCTGTGCCTTGTCTAACGGCTAATACTCATACATTATTATCAGCAGCGTCATTAAAAGTCTGTTTAACAACCAGCTAAAATACTTATCAGAGAGGCATAATATTTAATGTTTGGTGTACCAATTTTTTGTCGTTTTCACTCTCTTCCTGCCAACCTTTTTTTTGCTAAAAATCCCTCTGGTGCCCAACAGTAGATCCCTGTGGTCTGTGCGTCAGACCTAATCATTATTTCATTCTTGCTGCTAATTACTAGTGATCGCGGTGATCATTATTACAACGATCGAAAATACACAAAAAAACTTATTACACGTCATAAATCACTCCGTGGCACGATTTATCATCAACGCTGCCACAACAAAACTGTGCGTGGAGCCAATCCATAATATATTATTATTACGTATTATAGGCATTATTACCATAACAACATTAGCGACGCACTTTTTCTTGGTTTTCATCTCTTCTGTATACTTTTACAGTTTTATCATAAGGTATTTAATTCCCTAAATTTGTACTGCTGACTTTTAAATCCTAATAGCAAAATTAATATTACCTTGCCACGTACACGTACAAAGTGAAGAGACAAGAGGAGACAGTGGGTGAGACTCGTCATCGACTCGGCTCGTTATGGATATTTTCATCACAAAATGGTAAAATTGCTTGATACCAAAAGATTAACAGATAAATTGAGGTAAACGTTGCCTAAAGAGAAGACCAGTTGATGATCGTGCTAGACAATTGATTTACTTCAAAAGTGTAAAGCCATCAACTTCTCTCTCTTTCTCCCCAACCAAAAAAAGCCTTTCAATATAAAGTTGTTGGATTCGATTAAACAGTACTTGAGACACAACAACTGACTCAATCTGCTATAAATCAAAAAGTGGCAAGGAAGGAATCATCATTTACGGGCTAAAAGGAAGAAGATGTGTTAGTAATGCTGACGATATGATTTGGTTATAGTGGCTGATAATGGGATATCTTACAATATAATACCAGAAAGGGATGTCACTCATCGTCATTACCATCTATTTTATCTGCGCGCACACTACATCAACCCTCCATATTATTTACAGTTTAGAATGTGTAGAAAAAAAACACAATGTGAAGTGCTGAAAAAGCGAAGCAAAAGAGGAGACGACAACACAGTTTTTATGCAAATTCTCTAATAATGATTTTCTATTCAATTTTGAACTTTTTAGTGTTGGGAAGAATAATAGGAGAAATTCCATTTATGTCTATTATGCCCTCGTCATCATCTCTCTAGAAAACCGTACGCCGTTTAGTACAATAATATGAAAAATCATTTTCACGTGTAAGGTTCTGAAACTTTGCGCGCGGCGATGATTCAAAGTCAGATCTTTTTCTTCTGTTGAGAAATCGCTCAAGAATACTCGGCGTCCGCATGGGTAGGCACATAAGTAATACAAGTGTGTAAGTAATACAGTATTTTCGTATCGGCTGAAAATTTATTTAAAAAACACAAACATAAGAGCACTTGCCCATTTTTTATTGTAAAAAATATCTACATAATTTCTCTTTCATTTCAATTTCATAAATCATAGACACGTACGACACCAAAAAGGAGTATTTCCTTTGCACTTTTCGTAGGAAAACTGAAATGATGTGATGATAAGTAGGGATATACGACGCGCGGCGCGATCACTGCTGCAACTCGGTGAAGTTTCTTTTGATTTTCATGATGAATATGATGACTGTGACGAAGATAACCAGCTTTAAAAAAAACTTTTCACCTGCTGACATTCACAGTCAAATGTGGGAGGAGGACACTCCAACAACTATACTGTATTTTCCACTTGCACTTTTACGGCACCCCCTCCATTTCATCCTTTCTAACCTCATCTTCCTCCATCTTGCACACTCACCAAAAGGAAAACTCCTTCCTGTCCATTCATCTCTCTCTCTCGCTCTATCTCTCTCTAGAGAGCTATTCTCTAATATCAATGTCATGTCATGAAGGCGGAATAATAAGTAATCATGTTTTTCAAGGGGAAATAGTAAAAAAATACTTGTTTCTTTTACTCCTCATTTTTTTACTTCTAAAAATTGCTATTACGCGAACACGCGCAAGCAGCCATAATAACAATAAATAATATGCATTTATGCATACCACCGTCGTAACAGCAGCATCTCCCCGCAACCCTGTCGAAGAGGTAATAATAACGAAAAGAATGTATAAAAAAGTGGTAGAAGAGATTGAAAAGGAAAAAAAATGAAAAGGAGCTTGTGTGTGACAACAACCTGTATTTTTTCCGCTGGTTAATTTTTCCTATTTTGAATCTATATTCATTTTTCTTGTTGTGATTATGTACCTGACGTTACCAATCTTCTTAGTCGTTTAAGTCAGTTTGTTGATGCTAACAGGACAGACCTACATGAGCGTCCACCACTAGGCATGCTGCTGCTGCTGCTGCTTTTATTACAACAAGACAGACACTGGGCCTGACCAGTGGTGACTTTTTTATGTATAAGTGAAAATCAGCGTAATATTTATACAGTTGTAGAAATGTCGAGGTAACGACGGCTAAACGAAAAGGAAGGTAATAAAAATATTACCTTGTGTGTCTTATGGACAATGGAAATTACCATAAAAGCAGAACAAGAACCTCATGAAAAATTAACGAAACAGCAGAGATGCTTTATCATTTAATTTAAACAACAAACAGCAACAACTGTCACTTTTATGGAAAAAGACATCAAACGAATGGCCATGATTTTAACAGAAATTTTCATTTTTTTCTACTCGTAAAGACGAGACTGTCATAAAGTCAGCACATACCTATACCTACATGTGAGATGAGAGCGAAGAAGTAAGCGTATCTTAATTTAACGAAAGTACAAATTTATCAAAAATAATAATAAAGTTATTCGTGCATACGTACCAATTGGATGAATCTTTGCTCATCGTCGGTACAGAAGGTTTTTTGACGTTAAGCAATTAGCCGTTGGGGAGTTTAATGTTACCTAATCAAATACGGGATAAAGAAGGGAATATTATTATTATTATTATGTTTATGTTTATTAAGGCCGAGGGATTGTTAAAATTTCATCATACCAACAAACAATGACGATAATAGGTTATATAGTAACATTAAAGCTTGTGCAACAATCGCATCAGCTCGATCAATCGGATCAGTATTGGCTTGGCAATGCGCAGCACGTACCATTTATTATTATTATTAGGTACACATAATATTATTATTAATAATATTAATGTTACTGTATTTTCAGTTAGTTACACTTTTTGCTATTAAAACATTGTCTGCAAATAGTGTTTGCGGTTGACTGTCCTTCTTTTGTCACGCCGAGAGAGTCATTCACGTCTTCTTGCTTCTATTTGTCCGTGTCCTTTCTTGGTGACTGACTGTTATGAATGCCAGCGTTGTTAATCAATTTTGTCTTTGCAATTGTATAACATCAAAAGCACTTTATTAACTATCTCTCTCTCTCTCTCTCCCTCAAAGTGAATAACGTTGTTGTGAAAATTGAAATTGAAAATTATCGTGGAAGCGTCTTCTCTGTTTATCGTGTGCCGAGATTGACTCCCCTCAGTCGGCATCGCGTCCTATGTTGAGCGTCGACATTGGCGGCTTCGTCACATAATAGTATTATTATTACCAGTATAGGTAAATCCTCAACATATTTAGGCACATATTTTTAGGTGCGCTATCGTTATTATTTATTGTTTATCATTGTTGTTAATTTGAAACAATGATCGTGATAATAAGATATTAATCCGGTACAGCGGTGTGTGTGGTAGGCAGGTAGGAGGAATATAATATGAGTGATGATGATGATGATGATGGCCATGCCGACTTTCAAACGAACGCTTTTGTGACAACAACGACGACGGCTCTTGATGAGAAGGAGAGGAGAGATATGATGGGACAATGAATTGATGGGGAGATTAGAATCGATTCGCGTTCTCCTTTTCTTTTTTCAGTTGACTCGCTCAAAAGAATCGCTTCTGTCTATTCACCTGGTAAGCTAGGTAGTTCTCCTGTCACCACACAACCCATTCTTATCGTCATCATCATCCTCATGTATCTCAGCATCATGATCATCAGCAATGTGCCTGCCTGCCTCTCTATGTGTACAGCAGCAACTAGTAGTGGCGATGTGCTGCTCCGTGCCGATTTTTGAAGAAGATTGAAAGGCAAAGAATGATTATGGTATACAATACACACAACAACAGAAATAAATAGGAAAAGAAAAAAGAATACAAAAGTCATATATTATTACTATTATTATTATTGCTAGTATTATTATTATTTTGTCATTATTAAAAATAGTAGGCAGATTAGAGGCACATTACCTTTGTTGAAATCGGTTTGTGTGTAATCAAAGAAGAGACTAATATTAATTATGTGTAGTTTGTAAGCCATGCCATGATGTCAGCCAAAGTAACTTGGCGTTGGTAGTAACGATATAGATGTCTATATAACATGTAAATACACACTTTTGTCCGCCTGCACGTAATATTTTTTGTGCATGTAATGAAAGAAATAACATAATAGTAATTTAGAACGCCGTAAACGATAATCATGACAATGTGGCAATGCAATTTTTGGAAACTGATAATTTTTTTGCAAATCTTTATTTTGCATATTATCTGTATTTCGTATATCTCTTTACTACTCGATTGAGTGTTTTTTTTCTTCCATCGACAACATTATTCGCGTTCTAGCGCTAAATTAAATATTGCAATGTGTGTAGCAAAGGAGAGAAAATGATGGATTGCATAGCAAACGAAATGAAAGTAAAATGAGTAAACATTTTAAGTCGGCTGCAGCGGCGACTGCTGCTACTGGCATATATAATTTGGGTCTAAAAAAGATGTCTGCTTCGTCGGTGGGGCTGCATTTCAAAATAACTTATACACACACACACACTACAGCAACAGCCAAACGGGAGGATGCAATAAAAAAACTGCTGATTCGTACATACACAGCAATCTGATAACAATATAATGATAGGTATGATGAAAATGATCAAGTTGATGCCGCTTCTGTGGCTGATGAGATTATCTGTCTTGATCAACTTTCAACAACAAAAGGCGAAAAGATAGCCACACATTCATTCAACGCAGTCCTCATCAGATTTTTGCGATTATCATGATGATTGTTGTTGTATTATAACTTTATTATAATATTTGCCTTTGTACTTACCCAGTTTGTTTTCTTGTCCTATCTATCATCTCTCTGCCGGTGTGCTACAAACACACACACACACACACAGCAGCATTAATATATACAGTAGGCAACTCTGCATCTGTTGCCTGTTTTTTGTGATTTGTGTGTGGAAAATGCCTGCGCTAATTACATTTGAATGGGAAAAAGGAGGAGGAAAAAATGACCATTGTGATTGCTTTGGAAAAATAATTATAAAGGGCCAAGAACGAGAGAGAAATGATATTATGATGACTACAAGTAGAAAGGAAGAACGACAAGATGATGATGAAGATGAAACAGGTGCAGCGACAACAGGCAATGGAATAATGAATGAGCACGGAGTGACGTAGAGGAGCAGACGGAGAGAGAGAGATATGGGATGGGAGCTTTTCTTATTCGTATTCCCTTTGCTACCGCCACCACTACGAAACTGCCAAGACGTTTGTCGTTTTGTTATCATTATTATTTATTATGAAGCATTCAAATTAAATTAAGATCTGCTGGTAGGGCTGTGTGGTATGAGTAACTCTTGGCTAGAAGGTATTCAGACAGGATCCGCGTGATGGATGATGGTGATCGCTCATGATATCACAGTATCATATCAACAGGTATTCAGCATACCTTCGTGAAGTCGTGGAGTAATTTCATTTTAAAGAAGACATTTTATATAGATGAATGTGAGAGGGAGGGGAGAGAGAAGAAAGGAACGAGAGCTCTGTTTCTGATCGGACGGATGGTGGGACACGCAATAATTTGACATTGGGCCCGGTGGCTAATTTTTTCAAGGAAAATTAAGCATGTACTTCAAATTCAAATATGAAGTAATCGATGATCAGTGATTTTGGTAATCTGGGTTGTAATCGTACAAGTTGTTGGTACATTGAAAAAAAGTTACGTTGTTCACATATGTTGTAAGTTATAAATATGGTTTATAGTAGCATGATCAACTTGTAAAAGTCATGTTGGAATGTCTGGAATGAACATCTTTGAGGAAGGTCAAAATAAGACCTTTACATACCTGCTATTTTGGTGATACTTATCGCGTTTTTGTTTTTTCATATCGCGACAGACGAACAAGAGTGGAGAATTTTTGTAAAATATTCTATACATTTTGTAGAAAATGCAAATTTTAGTATGTACTACAATTATTACCCCTATCGTAGAACAAATCCACCAATTGCCATCAGAACCTGGTCCATATTACTTCCGAGCAAATGCCAGAAATTTCACAGTTTTGTGGCGTGCTGGGTTGGTCACGTCGTCCTTGTTACTACACTGGCAATAATATTGTATAACAAACACGACACGACCACTTCACAATGAACTTGACTTACAAGCTATTTTTTACGTCTATCCGTCCTGTAATACAAATCAGAAGTCGTATTTTGTGGGATTGAAATACAACGGATTTTTAAAAAAAATCTCTGTAAGCATTGTTCTCTTCATTTTATTTTTCTGTTAGCCGGATTCCGTAAACTTGAATTTATTCATACAAATAGGCTACCTACACACCACATTTATTTTCACGCAAAACACTCATCTATACATTTTTTCTTTCTGAAAATGGTAAAAATTTAACGACTGTGCGAACAAAACAATTGCAGAGCAACACAGTCCATATGGTGCAATATGGTAATGTTCTTCATCCCCTCCCAACTCCACACCCTAAATAAATAACCGTCAAGTTTATGTACAAGTACGTATTCGCATCCTGGGTTTAGAGTTATCACCCGTTTTGCAAAAAAAAAAACTGACGAGTCTCTTCTACACCAGGGACAAAAAAATAATGTTGCTACTGTGAGGGGAAACGACCAAGAACCGACAATCAATCAATGACGCAACGTATTTCATTTTTTACATTACACAGCTTACACACTGGGCAGAATAACGGAAAAACATTGTGTAACACTGAATGCCTAATAGCTTTGAAAAAAGTATATTAGGGCTGATGATGACAATACCTGGTAACTGGTCATCATCACCGTTTTCTATCTCATCTCATCTTATAAATAACAATAATAATAAAAAATAATAATAGTAATGCATCTTTCTATTTTCTGTAATCAGTCAACCGTCAATAAAGGCATTGTAGGATAATAATGAAACATCATCATTATTTGTTGTGATTGAAAATAATGGCAAGGAAAAATGTAATCAAAGTAGTAGTAGAAGCAGCAGCACACTTTTTTGCGAGAAGAAATAGGTAGTAGAAAGAGAAAAAAGCAGGTAGCTGTCATGTGATGGGAAGACCAGGGTTGATTTCTTATTTCTTAAACACAACCACTACTACTCCTCTTGTAGTAGAGTAACAACTTTATTTTCGCCATCTCTCTCGTGTTTGCGTCCCCGTCACCCGTCATGATTTTTGCCGCTGTTACCATCACCGACCGACAGAAAAAAAAAGAATTTTTAGGAATTTATAGCAAGCAATAATATGATTATTATTATGTTTTGAATGTTGCAAGTCATTCACTATAAATAAATAGCAGCTGTCCTGATGCTGATGTGTAGGTCAAATCGTGCAACTGTTGTCCTAGTGATAATAATAGATTGGAAGATGGTGATGATGAGTGTGATGATGATGAAGAAAGGATTGAGAGGAGAGGATAAAAACGTAATAATCCAAATTCCATTAGTAGCGCTGATGCTGCTGCTGCTGGTAGTAGTAAATAAATTAGCAAAGTAGGTCTTGTCCATTTGTTGACTGCACAAATAAAAACGACGATGATGGCGACTACTAACATTCCAATGCCTTGTCGTCTGAGGCCAGAGATAATAAACCAAACTTAGGTTGAAAGATAGTGCTGGGTAATGTGACAACTCTGGGCTGACTGAAGGGAAAAAAAGGTGGACAAATTATATGGCGAAGGCAAAATCCTTAAAGAAAAACGAGTTATTAAAAACTGGCAACAAAGACAATAGACAATAAAATGAAAATCCTACTGATTTCTGTTTGACTTGGTGCCAATAACATTTGCGATGCTGTAATTAAGAATACAAAGAAAACTCTCCTGTGGCACTTAAATCGTAAATCTACATTGTAAAAATGCATAACATAATCAATATTGACATTGGCTAAAAAAATACCCCTATTGTAATGGCAGAGGTTACAACGTATAACAACAATGATTTTTATTTAATTGTATAATTAACTTGCATTTTTATATGTTCCGTGTAGGTGCTGGAGATCATGAGGGAAGTTGCCACAGAAGCGGGCTCATGCCTGGATGATTTTGAAGATGATTCAAGTGATTTGTCGGGCTACCATTCTGATTCCGACTCGGCCATAATGACATCGGGAAATTCGCCTTATGTCACTCCTAGAGCTCGCTACAACTTTCTTAGTCGCTCAGGTAATAAAAAAAATATTCAATATCCACTGAACCGGCTAATTCAGTTTCAGCAGCTGTATGAAACTAAGTTACCGAAAGGTTCGAGCTAATTCCTGCAGCTGTGGTGGTAATAAATACCTAAATCCCATTATGCACACCAGACATTGTGACAATTTGTTATAATCACTGTTCTTAGAAAGGCAATGTCAAGATAAGACCACTTAACGGTGACTACAAATGTTGTACGCAGTATACTTATGAGTAATATCTGCAATTATGCAGTATCACTATTATTATTATTATTATTACCTTATGATACGCACGCGTTCCACTTTCAACCCTTGTCTTTTTCACGAGCTCTGCCACATTTTAGTCATTTACTTTTTTTCTTTATGAAATTGACAAGGGATTTTGTAGACTAATAAAAAATATGATGATGAGTATGATGACGATAATATACGTACCCGTAATAACTGCTCTACATACCTCGTTTCTTCACAACTGACTCCCACCCACAGAGTTGCAACAACTCATCTTCGTCATCATCGGTCACCTCGTCATTTCCATATATTCCATTGGCCACCATCATCATCCTTTCATTATTCTCTATCTGCATCATTACCTCCCTCAAATACAAATTCTATTCCCATTTGCGAGAGAATAAAGATAATTAGCGTGACGGCCAATTGTAATGCAAATTCCTCCGTTTTGAATGACATCCCCTCTGGCATTTCAATTTCCGCTAAACTTCCTTCCTTTCAACATTTTGTAACGCTCACCACTACCCAATTTTCATAATAACTTTATTTATTCCTCTCTCTCTCTTTCTCTTCTTGCAGTTCGCAGTAAGCAACATTTGCGCCCTTCGTTGTTGGGATCCTCCGTATCTTCCGGCCATAGCCAAAGCGGGCGTTCACTGTCGACCGGCTCTGCTCCCGAATCTAGCACTGGGTCTGCCCTATCCAGCTTGGATTCTGGCTCTTGCTCTTTAATGATGGCTTCCAGTTCCTCGGAAACTAACCAGTACAAAGGTCACCCTACCAATAACATGCTTCACCCCGCCCTGCGTGCTGTTAGCGGAAGTAGCAGCACCCCAACCAGACCGCGTCACGTCAAGCATAAGAATCAACTACAGAAGCATAGTTCCGTGGGTAAGTGACGAATATTTTTACATTAAAAAACCAACCAACCATTTTTTATATAATTTTACTCATCCTTGCACTTAAAAGTTTCCCTCTCTCAAAACGACTTGGCTGCTCTCATTTTGTCGAATGGCACGTTAAAAACCAAAACCAATGCAAAAATGACCCTCTCTTATTTTTTACCCCTTTCTTAAATTTCATACCTCCGTTATCTGAGATACGTACAATATCCGAAAATGCGTTTTCTCATTAATCTTGGCACTTTCTCAGAGACAGAGAGTAAGAAAGAGATAACAATTTTTTGTGCCGTAAGCGAGAAAATAAAAATTCTTCCTGATATCAGGTTTTCGTTTCTTTTTTTTGTTTTCAATGTTGATGCTACTGATATAACGATTAAGTTGTACATTTTCTGCAGAACAATAAGGAGGTTTTTTCCACAATACCTTTTTTCTTTCGATAATTATCATTGTACTTACTTACTAGTTAGTATGGTACGGTACAGCACATTAATTTTTTTGTATATATTTTTTTCCTCTGGGTGCTCTGTTAAGAATACGCATTTCACTTTGTACCCATATTTAGGCTATTTTTAAATTGTTATCTGGGGGTTGGGACTCTCGTTTTTGCCAACCGTTTGTAAGTTTATTATGGTGTAGGGAGAGTGAGAGAAATAAAGAAGAAAAATGTTCATTTGAAAAGATTGTTTCTCTAACATGTTATATTACAAAAACATGTTTGATGATGACGAATGAGGATGGCGTGGCCGAAGGTAAATCAAACCGTGAAAAAGTAAAATGAAAAAGGAATGAGAGAGAGAGAGAGAGAGAGAGAGAGAGAGAGATTGGGGAAGTTTCCTTGGCAAATATTAATTCAAATTTGAAATGGTCATGCATGCTTTATAAAAGTTTTTCTTGGTAATGGTATACATATATCGTTGCTGCGGCGAAAATGATATTACGGAGTAGAGATTAGTCAGTAGTGTACAAGTTCCTGTGGGAACAAACATTCAAGTGTCACACAGAGTTGACGAATTAAATGCCACTGACAGGCTTGCAACAGCATTTTTTGTGGGGATCAAAAGGAATGTTGTACCAAATGAAGTACCGACAGGAATGGGAGAGCGAAAAAAATTCAACGTTTCTCTTACTTCATAAAAGGCTAATTTTGTGGACAACAGTCGGGTGAGAGCATTTTGCTCACACCTTGCTTGTCTTTTTGTCTCGTCGTCTAAACACACGGATAGATGAGGTGGTGGTGCAAGCAAGCAAGCATACAACAAGCTATTTATTGTGTACCAACAAAATGTATAACAACATTACGTCGAATAGTTTTTAAAAAGACTGTAATTGCAGAATAACTGTAAAGCGGAGATAAAAAGAAGAAAATGAACACAGATGAAACAATGATACATGATTCAACAAGGAGAGTGAACACAGTCGTCATCAGGAACTTGACAAAAAAACGACACCAAAAAAGCTAAAATAGGTGTACATGGTATAAAAAGTAGAATCTCTTTTTTAAAAACTCTCTTTGCCTGACAAAAGTGTGAATGACACCGACACCACCAGTGATGGTGATGATGATGAAAATAGGGATACGGACAATATAGAACTAATTGGTTGCTTGTAAAAAAAAGATGAGATGAGCTTGTTTAAGCTTTTGCTCCGGTGGCAGTGGTTTCAACCGGGCATTTGGACTCGTTGCTAGTATTGTTAGTTATATTAGCGTTATTATAACTTACGGTGTTTTCGGAATAAACAGTTTTGTCAGATTTCATGGTAACTGGCAGGATGTAATTACCTGCATTGTTGAAAAACGAAAACAATTGGATGCTTTAATAATAAGGTGCAATTATACACTGCAAGTTAAAAAGTTAATTTTCGGAGAAGTGCAATTACCTATGCACTTTCTTGTAAACAAGTTAGTTATTATGAGGTTGCTTTGTTTTTTTTTGCCCGTACGTCCGTACACAATGATTTCTTGCTATTTTTTTAAAGGTTAAATACACGTTTACAAAGAAGTAAGTAGTACAGAGACGTAGTACAAAAAGTCGAAAATTTTGACACATTTGATAGAAAAATACTTTAACTGTTGCATTATTACAGTAAGTATTTACTTTTAATTGCATAACCTGGGCAAATAAGGTGGATTTTTAATTACGTTTTTATATCGAATAAAAAGAGTGTAAGATAATGTTCGATTATAAACGTTTCTAGACATTTATGTCACATATATCACTTGTTCCAGTCAAAAACATTTTTTTTTGTGCTGGCAAAACGCTACTACTGAGATTCCGCTACTCTCTTGTAGATCAACGTGCTTGGATTTTTTAATTGTGTGTGTCCATATCTATCACTAAAGTAACATTGCCAGACAAGAGCAAGTTTTGCTTTCATTTTAGAATAACGGATATCTCCTTCGTCAAATACAAAAATACACCTGCATGCTTCTTAAAATGTTGAAAACAAGATTGATAAAACCATGTTTGATGCTGTTTCGCCGATTAATTGATAGAAAAAAGTGAACACTCTTCTTTTTTATAATTGTGTTTTTTTTTCTTTATTTTTATTTGCAGTAATTTTTCGTTGTCAGGTTAATTTCAAATTGCAACAAGACCTCTATCACAACAACACATATAATTCTTAGAGAAAGGTTTCAGTTTATAGCTACTAATTAACGTTAGACAGTGCCGAAAGAGAAATATTTGCTCGCTTGCTAAATACATAATATCATGACATATGGCAAGTTTTGGCGAAGAGAGAGAGAGAGAGAGAAGAAAGAGATTTATTTCTTTTCATTTTATTTCCCTATTTTGTGCATGTGTGGCGTGGCGTGAAAAATATACAAGTGCTCGGAATAAAGACGATTCTTTGAAGAAGATGATGATGACGATATCAATGACAATCTCAGAGAGTACAACTTGTTCAGTTTTTTTTCTTATTCCATTGTCAGGAAAGTCAGCGAATGACCAAAGATTGTTGTAATAGCTCTCTGCCTGCCTACCTGTATCTTGTTTATGAGAAATTTAACCAGAGAGTAAAAAACCCGTCGTCGTATTCACAATTTTTGTTGCCGTTGTGTTGTTACTGTTGCTGACGATGACGCTAACGCTGCTCTTGCTGCTGAGAGGACGATGATCACATTATTTATGAACCGTTAGATGACTTGAATTACTTTTCATTAACACCATCATCAGTTTTCCTCACAAATATAAATATACCAGCTGAGCATTTCAATTTCGGAGGCAACCTCCCTTTAACAACAACATTGCAATTACCTGTACATACACACTTTTCAGCGTATTTGATACTCTCGCATGATAATAATTTATGCTGAAAAAAATGCTTCATACAAGTTTTTAAGAATTAAAATCTCTATACACATCGTGTGAAGTTGTACGACAACAGTAACAGCAGTTGTAGTAGAGGTGCTTGTTTTGTTAGTTTTCTAAATAAAAACACGAACAGTCAAGTTTCATTCAGCTATTTTAAACCAGTCAGTGACGAGACGAGGGCGACGATGAGGATGATTCATTCTGAAAGCGTAGAGCCAAGAAGAAGGAAGTTATTTACAAGTTTCAGTTTTGTTCCCTTCCGTACTAATGACTTGTCTAAGAACAATCCGTTGTGTACTCTCGGCACTACTGCTACTCCTGTATGGATGATAATATCGCGGATGACGGTCGGAACGGAAACGGGTTGAGCAAGTCTATTTGTTATTATGCATTATAAAAACCAGAATTAAAGTGTAAGTTGTCTGGGCGAGCTTTTTTCCTTGCAAATTACCAGTAGTTGTTGCAGGTTCCCCTTTTACCTCACCTCTACTTTGACAAGATTGACAGAAAACATTATCTCGAGAGAGGATCTTTCTTCTCTCAAGGGAGGAGATTGAAAAATAAGAGGTACCTAATTGATTGGATTTTGGTGGTAGAAGAGAATAATGAGAAAGTAATTGATTGGTACTATAGGAGTAGTCGATACCACCGCAGTAAATAATATGTTGGTGTTATCGTTCATAATAAATTGGACAAGTTCATAATCACAATCACACACCAGACAATACGAGTAAATACTGGACTTGACATTCTAATTTTTATCCACTACCTACATAGATGATAGTATGAACCAATGACAGTCCTTAATGATTTCGCGAAAACATTCAAGTTTGAAAATCTGATCGTATCGTCGTAACATGCTTGAACAGCCAATTTTTATTTTTATTTACAACGGGATGTTGTTCGACAGAGACGTGTTTTTAGTGTGTGGAATAAGGATGCGGAAGAAAATAAAAATGCTTCTGCAAACTTAAGATAAAAAACAACAGTAAAATCTATGATAAATGTCATTTTTTATTCTACTGGCAATACCAACCACTACGATAATATGCCTATAGAATTTTTTTAAAACTGAACTTGAGACTCGCGGCGTTTAAATGTCGAGATATGGAAAATATTGTGGGATACAATAGTTACGATTGTGGATTTAAGAATTTCGGGCTTACAGCTCTGGAAATAAGTAATATTTTAAGGGAGTTGCAGTCGAGAAAAATAAATAATGGTTAAATATTTTAGTTTAACCTTCGAAATAAGTGTAAAATAAATATGGATATGTTAATCTTATCTTTCACCTTGTCTTCACATTTCCACCATTATTCATTAGATTTTTCCACCTGATGAATGTAAATCTGGAAGCATGCACGAGTAATGAAACTTCTCTGCTTCTTTGTTATGGCAGCTCTATTTAAAACATTGGATCTACTTTAAACTTTTCAAACCCCGATCCCATAATTGGCAAATTATAAGCTTTGTAATTTACAAGATGTATTACAGTAGAATAATACGTATTAATTATTTTTCCTACATTTTCTTCTACTTTCGGGTTTTCCGGCCAACCTTAAAGCCGTGCGAAATTACCCACAGTAACTGCATGCATTCCTGAAAGGCTACGTCAGGCTCCTTAAATAAAACCCCCCTTTAATAACGTTATTTATTGCTTTGAAAAAAATTGCCTCTTTTTTAATGTGCGTGGAAGAAATTAAGCAGTTACTTCACTGCTATTTATCATCTTCTCTCGTATTTCCCTTCATAAAGTTTACTGCCGCAGTTTTTCATGGTATATTGTATTTTTTTGTATCACATCGTTAAAAACTTGTCCTACAGCAACACCAACAGAGTTGGTCCTGTTTTCAAAATGCACTGCAATTTATTTTGTTCTTCCATTCACCATTCATGCTTCCTTGTTAAAAAAAAGTCAAAGCTTGTTGCTGCTCCTGCTGCTGTTGAAGTCGAGCCAGGGAAATTAACGAATTATATCATAAAATTTTTTCTCTTTGTCATGACTTCTCCTGTTTATGACTTCACTTGGCAAAAATTACCTTCCTTTTCGTCTTTCTTCTATCATCATCTCTCCCTACTATTTCGGTTTTTTCTATACGTAACCCTACTCCGAACTCTTAAACGTGCCTGTTTTCCTTTTGTCCGGCCATTATATTTATCTAACTCAAGACCTTGTTCAAAATTTAAAACCTTTTTCTCTTCCTGCTTTCTCAGCATGTCGGTTGTATCATTTTAAACAATGTCATAGGTCAAGTCAGTCCTTCCTTTCTCATTTTTACGATCACTTGCCATGTAACGAGGGTCAATAATGCAGACGAACAACCACCACGAAAAAATCCTCCTGCTTCACATTATCACTTTTTTTACTTCTACCACCACCGGGAATTTTCGTTTTTTAACCATGTGTCGTGTGTGTGCAACACTTTGTTACGCTACCATTCTCCTCAGATCGACATTACAACAGGGAACAAACGGTTGTGTTGTATAACTACATTATTATTTATGCAAGCAATATAATATGCAATAGTAATGCGACCACCTTATTATCTACCTGCTATACAGGGATTAGGCTTTACCTCAACAATTCTTGCCCATAATCATGTTCAATGTTGTTCACTTGAGAGAGTATTTTTCGAGGAGAAGATGAAAATGAAGATAGTGCTTCATCATCATAATACAAGATGTTTTATAATATGTTATTAAGAAAACCATGATTATGCTCAATCATGCGCTCGCAATCATCCAGAATCCGGACTGCTTATTTACTTATTATGATTATGATTGTGAAAGGATGAGTTCTGGTTTTTTTTAATGATTTATCACATCCTTCTTTAAGTAATGCATATTAGGCAGCTTTGTAGTAAGTGGTGGAGGTGGTGGTGGTAGTAGTAGTAGTAAATTACTACTAGTAATGCAGGTGATACGATGTTAAAGGGGTATATGTCCTTTCTCGTGGTTGCGCTCTGATATTATTATTGTAATTCTTCCTACTTATTTTAAACAGACAATATTCATACATAACATTATCTATAATAATAATATTCGTAGGATGTTGATGTGTTTGTGTGTGATGTGTGGTGATGTACACGCATTTTGCACTTTGTACGTATATGTGGTTCTTTAACATTGTTCTTTTTTCCTTGGGAAAATAGAGAGTTTACAGTGAGAAGAAGCTTAATGTGTTGTGTCAGCGACCAATTTTCAGGGTTATCTTCTTGAAGCACACACACACACATGAGTAGTAGTATTAGTAGTAAGCACTACCACCTAAATACAAATGAATCAAGTATTGACGTTATTTTTCTTCATAAAAAAGTGCAGTTTTACAGTAAGATAAAACGAGATAAAGTCTAATCGACAGCACACACATGCACACACTCGCACAAATGATGATTCTAATAGTACAAATGGTAGTATTGCGTAATTGTAAAAGTTGGTGGGTAATCAGAGGAATGCAACAATGGTTGATAGGTATATATAAATAGTTTTGAAAATTTGTATATAATATTTTTATGTGGCGACGTCTGGGCTATAATAGGTAACCCCGAGAGTTGAAAAACGCACGTTAATGAAAGGACGAACAATGCGGTAAATGGAAAGAAAGGTATATAAATAAGAAGGAGTTTCTAAGGAGGCAATTGATTGTTGGGGGATGATTATAGGAAAGAAAGGAAATTGGTTAGAGCATAGGTACGCGATTACGGCGGTAAGAGTTAAAAAGCATTTAATACGAGTTAAAATTGAAAATGACATTTTGTAAGACATCAGCAGCGACAATAATAAAAAGAGAGAATAGATGGGAGAAAAATAAGCGTCCCTCTGGGAAGAAATAATAGCCTACTTGCAGTATTGACGTTGCATTGCATTGTTGCCTGGTACTTTGACAAATAAAAGTGTAATATGCTTTAGGTATTTATCCTCTTGAATTTATGGTTTTCTCAGGGCGTACCAACTTGCACCGCATTTCCCTGTTGGGGAATGATGAAAATATTATGTGCTAAAGCTGCACTCTGAAAGTACGGTAACCGGTATCAATAATAATTAATAATAAACAATAGCACACATACATTCAACAGTGTTGTATTGGCTTGAACGTCGTCATTTAATTGTTGAGAGGATTTAGGCTTTAAAACTAAAGCCATTTTGTGGGGATATACTTACCCTGGCAAAGCACACCATAATCATTAACCAGTTTTTTCTCTGTTTCTTCCTCTCTCCTCGGGATACGCACGACTTTTTTAATACTATTTTTTGTTCCTGTGCGATTTTTTTCCCATGCTCCAATGTAATTATCTGCTTGTTGTTGCGCAAGTTTAGAGCAATAATGATGATGACACGGGATGAGAGGTGTGTTGCATGCAATCAATGACCGCTGTGGTTTTCTTTCTGAATGAACGAAACTCCTAAAAAGAAAACTTGTAGCAATTTTAGGGAGGAGATGGTGGTATGGCATAATATGTCTATCAAGGTTCGTTAGAATGAAAGGGGTAGAAAACTGAGATAATATGTGATATGCTTAAGATTTTATTTGTTACTTTTTTTATCTGTTGCAGTATCCACATCATCCGCGACCAGTGATTCGTGTAGCTCTCGCTGTAGCGCTGGGAGTAGCTCTCCAGAAAATAGCCGCTACCAAGGAAATCATCCTCACCTGACCAGACATGAGGCTGGAAAAGGATGCAAGGAGGAAAATGGGGGAGGATGTTGTGGAGATGACAAAGCAGCAGACACAATTAGCCTTCAGAGTGGATGCGTGGAGTGCGTAACACTGGTGAGCGTGCCAGACAATCAAGTGATTACTCAGGGAGTAAATCACCGATGCTCTGTTCCTTCACACGCCAAGACTAACGATGTTGTTAATCAACTTCGCATGGAGGTTACCCAGCTGAAGGGTAACCTTCGATTAGCAAACGTTACTATTGCTCAGTTAAACCAACAGGCGGCTTCTAAAGAGAATGCGGAGAGTAATGGGAAAATGGCTATGGTTATTGCCAACAAGCCAGCCGCAATCGGATCACATGAGGAACGAAAGCAGTTTCTTATTCGGGAATATGGAGCTTTGTATGCACAAGGTCGAGTGGAAACAATGGATGCGCTGGATGCTCTGCCGGATTTATCTGAAGCGGACNGCTTTGTATGCACAAGGTCGAGTGGAAACAATGGATGCGCTGGATGCTCTGCCGGATTTATCTGAAGCGGACGAGTTAAAGAGTAAATTGCTCTTTTCCGTGATTGTGGTAAGAACATAATATAACAGAAGATAGCCACTACCGGGCACCTTGTATCTTAACTATAATTATCCGTCATCTATATCCTGTTTCTTTGCTTGTGTAGTTGGCGTTCCGAGCAGTGCAGACAAGTCTGGCTGAAATCAAAGAACAAGTAGCCACACTTTTACAGTTAGAACAAGGTTGTGGAGGATGTTTAGGAAGTCCACCTCAACCAAGAGAGAACGCAGCGGAAATCTCTACGAATAACCAACAACAGCCGGAAGAACTACAACGAAGTCAGAATCGGCTAGTGCAAGCTTTATCGGAGTATCTTCACCATTCCCAACAAAAGATGGACCATAGTAGGTGTGTCGAGGTCGTTGCAAACCAATTATGGACCACCTTATATGACTATCCATGTCTTAAGAATTGCCAGCCGCTGCTCAAGTACATTCGAACATCCGTGAATTTGGCATGGGGATTGTCAAATCTGGTAGAAACATTAGTTTCCAATTTTTAAATAAATTTTCATACATATTTAAATAGAAACATTAATACATACTATAAAGTAGTTAATAAGATTAAAAAATTAACATGACTGATAACATCTGCAATTGAATTTTTTCTGCTTCCAGAATCCTCCGTGTCTGTTGGAATATGAGACTAAAGTGTTCTCCAGAGATATGCATGTACGCTTCCACAATTCAGATAACACGTCAGAATCCATCAAAACATACTTGTGGCCGGCACTCATGGAAGGCAGTGCAGGGGGTCTATGTGTTCACAAAGGAGTAGTTATCACCTAACTTATGTAAAGTTTCAGCCGCTTTTTGTCGTGGATTTTGTTCTGATGATGTCGAAATGTACAAACCGGGAAAAAATAAGCACTGGGATACTCGTCGTACTTCTGCATGAGGTTCAGATTACCGAGAATCAAGTGCAAATAATTTTTTTCTTCAGCATGTGTCATGGTACCTTTAAGAATGAAATTCTGTACCATATTTTTGTTCTTAGTTGTAAATTGTAAAGCATATATGAAACCGTGTCATTTTGTAATTAGCTTATAAGTAATCTTAAAATGTTAACAAGGTTTACGCAAAATATAAAGAATTGGCGGGGGCCAATAGCTGGGAATGGGCAACCGGTGCGGTATAGAAATAATTATATAACATTTACCACTTAAACATTAGTAAATACTTCTATCATTATGATGATGAATAAAAGTTGCCATGTACAGTACATCATAATTATCTAACCTTATGAATGTGAAACGAACATATTTTATTGTTTAATCATATTTTTCACCCTACTTTACTGTACCATTCGTTTTATTAATTTGGCGTATTAATTTCAATGAAAACCCATAATGAACAATATATTATCCCATATTATTCTGTTAAGCTACAACATTTGTAACAAATTCTAATTACAAATCTAAAATAATATCATTTACCAGCCCGTAAATAAAGTAAAGTACCTTTTAAATTGAGTATGTGCTTTTTGACACCCAATAGACTATACATCACTCACATAAATTATTTCTCTCGTGATGGTTTTTAATCAGCCATTTACATCTTAAAATTGTCCCTACCATTATGAAAAAATCGTCATGTTTATTTTTGACAGCATTAATCCCAATAAAATTGTAGAAATAATATTTCACTCATGATCAGCATAAAGACAAAAAACTTCACTTTCCATTGATTATCCGGAGCACGGCTTAATCCTTTAATCCCTAATCTCTTTGCATGCGTTGCTCTGGTTCTCCACTCTCCACGTTGCTGCGCTGCTGCTCTTACTCATAGCAGGCTAATGCCTGCGGTGAGGTACCTTTCTTCATACCTATGTTTTATAAACACAACAATCAAACAGGGTCATGTACAAAGTACCTACAACTAAAAAATATTTTCTGGAAAATAAACTACCTTAAACTATTATTTTTCGA
>JAHZNB010002605.1:0-20191 GCA_027744295.1 Callyntrura guangdongensis | reverse complement strand
TATGAATCATAAACGGGTTTAGGACGAATAATGATATAATATGTATATGTGAAACAAGGATTGCAATGCTCTGTATAAAATTTTGTAAAAACACGTCAAATGTATATTTTTTAGGGAAATAATCTGTTGGGCAGAGTAAATAACCAATAAACTAGAGAGTTGAATTATTTAGGCAGAAAACGGTAGTCATCTTATCTTCTGCCTAAGTTAGGTTTCTAACTTGGGCAGAAATAAATACAAAACCCAGTGTTATAAATAAAATTGATGATGATTATTATTATCATGATAAGCTGACTACTCTCCATGTCTCTTCTCTTAAGACCACTGAATCTGTTAGAACCTGAAGTAGCTACCATCCAGCAATGAATTCGTAATGTAGATAATTTAATTGTACACGTAGGTAGTATTCTTACTGTGTATAAATACGTAATCAATATCAATCATTCATCCTGGTAAGTACAGTGTTATGGTGATGTGGTGTGACTACTGACTCCTCTATTATTTTCTCGTTTCACGGAATTTTTATTGTCTTGTTGTTATGTAGATGGTTTAAGAGCATCTTGTGGTCTGTAGCATCATGAATTGGCTAAATTATAGTATGGCTACTAACTGGGTATCTGTTGGCACTACAAAGAAATTACTGTAACCTTAAATACGAACGGCTCCTTTGGTTAATACCGCATGGAAATATAGTAAAATCTTGAAATGTAACCAATGTTTGCCGTCAGCCTATTATACGGTAACTCTTCAACGGAAAGGAAATTTTAAATTCTGTNAATTACTGTAACCTTAAATACGAACGGCTCCTTTGGTTAATACCGCATGGAAATATAGTAAAATCTTGGAATGTAACCAATGTTTGCCGTCAGCCTATTATACGGTAACTCTTCAACGGAAAGGAAATTTTAAATTCTGTTTTAGTTTTTGTCGATATGTAAGTATTCAAATGCTTTGATGCCATACCTGGCTTACAGCGAGTGAGTGGACATTCATTATGTCATGTCACTCCACATTTTTCCTAAAACCTGTATTCTATGACATAATTCGTTATATGTTGAATTTTACACTTTTGGGTATGTTTTGACTTAAAAATAAACATAGGTGGTATATTTGTATGAGCATATATTCAGCTTATCATAATCATCACCAATTCTTAACAATAAATTTTGTATTTCATTTTTGCCCGAGTTAGAAACCGAGATGACCACAGTTTTCTGTCTAAATAATTCAACTCTCTCGCTTAGTAATTAAATACTCTGTCTCATTAAACGTCATTTTTTAAGTCGCAAATTTTCAGCACCTGGTTTTATTAAAATTGACAGACGGACAGACAAACAACTGCAGTACAAGAAACCAAATCTTTCAATATACTATACATAGTAGATAGCAATCACAACATTCACAACTGCATAACAACCAAAACATAAAAATGTACAAAAAATGTACACCAACCAACACCCCTGGGAGCCTCACTTCTTCTCCTGAAACTCCAGTTTTCTTCTCTGTCAACAAAGTCGTCGTCATCGTGTTCTCGCCATCATCATCATCGTCTCTTTCTCAGTGACAACAAAGTCAACCCGCACGACACCGTCTGACAGTGCCAGAAAATAAACGTTTTTTTTTTTGTTTTTTATAATACCATTTTATAAACTCTTATTATTTGCCTGTTATTTACAGAAATGATGGCGATATGACAAGATGATGACGATCATGATGATGACTAGATAGAAGACTTTTTTTTGGCTGTATACTATAAAAGTAGGATAGTGCCGAGAGCGGCGATGGAACCAACTGGTATATGCCCAAAGAAAACGGAACAACGACGACAGCTCCTATGATGATGAGAGAAGTGCAAGCAGAAGAATAACATAGCTGTGTAGTTTCTCTCTTTTCCTGTCGACTTTCACACTGTGAAATGGACATAAAAATGCCATATTTCTTATCCTACCCACCTTTTTTGTTTATCAGCAGACAGGAAACAAAGTCCTTCATGGTAATAGCCTCCTCCTCCTCTCTGCATTATGTCCCTATATAACCCTAGGTAAGAAGCCACTTTCCCCCAGCTCATCATCCTCATCGGAATTTGGTGTTCTCTCTTTGCTTTGATATAATGTCTTCCCACACTCGGAAAGGTGGTGGTGCTAGAAGAAAGTAAAGCTGCTTTTCATCACGGCACTACTATTGCCGTAACACTGATTCCTTTTTTTATGGAACAACATCATAAATAAGAAGGGAGGTAAAGGGAAAGAGAACGAGTGTGACGGCTTATCATTACTACTTCTTCTCTATGACTATTTTTTTGTGCCCAAGAAAATAAATACGGTGAGAGTTGGAAGGAGTAATAAAGGATGTTTCTTGAGTTGTCTCTTTTCTCCCATGAAATATTTCCTGACATCTGTTTCATAATAAATAACATTTACAAAAGGAAGGTACACGACACACCTCATATTATGAGGCTCGTAATATAAGGCCACGCGATATTTGTACGGTGGCATAACTCAAGAATGGTAGTACCCTTCGTTCCAGCGACACAAAAAAATCCTTTCGCTTTTTGAGAAAAAAATTGGGGATTTCCCAAAGAAAGACAAGCCGTTTTCATCTTCGTCATCGGAGAGGGGTTGTCTATCGTACTTGGTAAAGGTGGGGCACTCAAAGGGAATTACGGTTGACTAAAGTCAAACGACTTTTTACATACAGGACAGAAGTGATTTAAAAAAAGTTGTCTGGTGAAGCGTAATAACCCAAACAAACAGTAGAACTACTGCAGTAAGACCAGTAGGTGGAAGGAAAAGTGTCTCTAATCCTATTTCAATCAACATTATTATAAATTGCAGTAAAATTGATGTATTCATTTTGCAAATTTATTAACAAATCACGCAGAAACGTTCTGCCTCATATATAGATTACGGTTATTTATAATAACACCCATACAAAAAATACTCTATCTATTAGTTTTTCATGCAGTGTAAAGTGTAAATAGTACACGTACAAATAGCGAGAAAGTAGGGAAACCTACTTGACTGACTAATGATACTGCAATAGCAGTTGACCTAATATTTTTTCTTTATTCTCCTGAAGTGTGTTTTCTCCTGATCAAGTCTCCATTTCATAATAGATTTGTACGCTGTTTGTGTAACAACCGTAACACGTGGGTACTTATGTTACAGGTATATTGAATTTGTACAAAATTTTATAACAATTTTATTACGTGCACTTAGCAAAATACACACACGTAAATATGTACATCTTGTTGCACACACATCACCACCATCATCACTGCCTGGGTTCCTTGTAAAAATATTAGCTGTGTAGTGTAGTGTGCGCAATTTCAATAAAAATGAGCCCACTCTTTCACACAACATTTCATTGTGCCCCATAAAATTTACTCGGACCATTGGCGTGGTTGGTTGTTTTGTGGATGAAAGGAAAGTGGTCGTTTTTCTTGGTCAGGCTTGTCATATCGTCATTTCATTTAACACACCTCACCTACTACCTATACCTGCTGTTATTATTATGACCGTGGTATAACAGCAAAGAGCGATTTAGTCACAGTTTATATTTTATACGATATAAGATCTTATTTGAAAACCTATCACAAACTCGCTGTCTAATACTATAGCTTCATGATGGCTGCTGTTTTTGTTACTATAAAAATGTTTATGGTAAGACAAGTTGTGGTTGTAGTGAAAAAGAAGAAAATATAATAATAAAAAGGTAGTATAATGTGCAATGTGAAAGTTTTATGTGCGTTCTGGTTGTATTGCATGCAGCAGTAGTAGTCTCACAGGAAATTATTGATTTGCATTGTAATATACGGCGACGGCGGCAGGGAAGTGGTAAAAGAAAGTGAAATACTAACTAACAGTTTGTTCCTCTTTCTCGCGCTTTCCCAATTTTCTTTTCTCTCTCTCTTTCTCTCTCTACTTTTGTAGTTCCTAATCAAACTAGCGTTTTGGTTCATGCATTATGTCGTTTCTACTTGCTTGCCTGCCCTTCTTGTTTTTTCTGCTCTTATTCCCTGGTTTCCTTGTTTGCTTGCTTGCATTTATTTCCCCACCTCCTCCTGTTTACTCATGTTTTTCTGTATAACCTCTTTGGTTTACTCAGACCTCGTCTCTCTGGGTACACATGTATGCAATATTATGTTCCTCCACCACCATTTTTTCTTGCACCATCATTTTTTCAAAGTAAAGAAAAAAGTGCACAATCTGAAAAAGGAAAAGGAGAGCAAGGGAAACAAAGAAAAAAGAATGAGTAACACACGAACAAGGGAGGAAGGAAGGAGAAGAGAGAAAAAATAATCTTGTCGTTTTTTTTCTTTTCCAAGAAAATATCAAGTAGTAATAGTATAGGTAGTGGTGGTGGAAGGAGTAGTTATACTAGTAGTGCTAGTATTTACACAAGCAAAAAAGAAAATCGAGATAATCGGGTGACTTGGGAAAAACTCCCGGTCACGACAGGATGATAAAGCAGCAGCAGTAAAAGTAAAATTAAACCGGGAGCTACACAGCAATTGCCACATATGCAGACAGTGCGTATTTTTTTTGTTTTTTGGAGGAATGTACCTACCACACAAGAATAAAGTGTCTCTCTCTCTCTCTTTGGATATCATCGTTTATAAACAAGGCATGCATATTATTGCGCATACACACATGGTTTCCTTTTATAATTTTATACTTGACTTGCTCCCTGGATTCTCTCAAATAATTCCCTTGCTCTTTACAGGGTCTAAGAGAGTTCAGTTCAGTGGTTCCTTTTCTCTTCCTTGACTCTCTTTCCCTTTCTCTCTCTAGAAACAAACGACAGGATGGTCATCATCGTCATCCTCTCGTTTGTCTCCTCGTAGTCGCGTCCCCAATGTCAAATCTTTTGGGAGGAGAGGAAGGAAAAGAGGGAAGAGGAGAGAGACCCACACATAACACACCAGTCTAAGAAGCACTCATGCATACACAGACATGCCTACTCGACCGTCCAATATAAGTAGTCTTGGGGATAACTTTTACCAATAATTTTTTATTCCTTTCATTTGTCTTGCTGGCAGTCGGGGGAAAAGCAATACACCGATATAAATGAAAACGATAATAGTAATAACCGTATAACCGTGAGTGAGTGTGTATATAGTAGAACGAGTAATCGTTTCAATTTTATGTACGTTTTCTCTCCTCGTCCTCCTCTTCTTCGACGGGGAGAAAAAGTGAAAGGTTCATGTTTGCCAGCTGTCATTTCATCTCAACTCTCTGTTTCTCGCCCTCCAATTTTTCCCTGCTCGTAATCTTTGAAACAATAGGAATGCCGATGATGATACTTCGACTATTCTACCGAGAGAACAGAAAGCAGCAGCAAAAGTAGTAGTGACGGCAGGAAAGAATGTTACTTTTTCTGAGAGTGAAAACACACAAAGAAGAAAATTGGAGTAATGGAGAACATGATGGGTGTCGTACAACGGGAAATAACGGCGACGGCACCAGCAGCAAGTGTTATACTGCCGCTGCTCCTATATTGTTACTACCATTTCCTGCTCGTAGTAGTAGTACTCGAACTACCAGACTGGCATTTTTAATCGTGTCACGTTACCAGAAGAAAAAAGAGAAAAAATGTCTTCTCATGCGTGCGTGTATATTGACTTGAGTATGTGAGGTTCTGCAGTAGCGGTATAGTAGTAATGTATGGGGACATGTTGAAGCCCGACAGATGAAGAGAGAGAGAGAGAGTTGTGAAATGTATTAAGCGCGACATAACATTCTTTTTTCTTTCTTCATTTTGTATTATTAATAGAGGAGCAACCGAAGGGATGGAAGAGGAGAACGTTTTTGATTGTTACTTTTTTGTTACAAAAGTTGGTTGGGTAATAATGTAGAGCAGGCGAAAGAGAGTGAATGAATAAATGTTGCAAAACTTTTTCCCTTTTTATTTCTCTGCCTCTCTTTTGGATAAGTGGTAATCTATCCCTTTTTCCAGAGGACAAGGGGAAAAGCGGAGACAAAAAAATTGAAGAAGCAGCAAGAGGTATTCACGTTGTACCCCAAAAAAGGACGATGATATCAATGTATGCTGATATAGTATGTGTGCTTTTCAGGAATACATTCTTATCGGTGTTTCGGTGCAACTTGTGATAAAGGAATATAATTTGTGACTGTTACAAAATATTGACTTGCGTCATAAGAAAGCTTCTTGCTCGTCTACAATATGTCATACCATACCACCGTCATGAATGATGTACATTGGAATAAATGTGTGCAATGTGAAGAAGAAGGACCATTTATTTAAATGAACGTCATTTTCCACTTGTGCCAGAGTGTACCCTGCCGTATATGTGTATCCTGTGTGCATGCTGTGCTCTCTAGATAAAATGCCACTTTATTGTCGCTTTCTCATGAAAATGAAAAACAAACAGTTTGTATTACTTTTTCAGGTACTCTCTCTCTCTCTCTCTCTCTTTAAATGCGCTTGGCATCCGGTCGGTCAGCAGTTGTGTAGTCTATTGTAGTAGTATAGGTGCTGCTCATGTGTGTGGTTCTATATACAATTCAGCTTAAGTATTCCTTATTTTGGTCGACTAGTCGGTACGTTGCCGTTAAAAGACAGTTTATTCCTGATATTTTCTCCTTTTCAATATTTTATTTCATCGGATTTCATTCAATAATAAACGGAACGCACGTGGCTTTTGGGTTGGGTGGGGAAAACGCTGGGTATAAAAAGGAAAATATGTAGTTGTAGGCAAAAGGGAATTTCTGTATTGCTCTGTGCCTGGAGGAAAGTAGATGGTAAGCATTTTTGAAATGATGGAAACGAGGGCATAATGTGTTGAGCTAAAACTGAGAGAGAGCGGACCTCAGGAAGAGGAAAAAGAGCAGACACGATGATGATATTCAATTACCTTTGATGGAAGGAAATAGACAGGATGAAATATATTTTATGTATTCATGTATTTCTACATTCTTGTACAAAAAATATTATATCGTCATAAATGTGAACTTCGTTCATATTACCCTGGTAAGATTATAAAAACATGTACGACAACGCACTCACCAATTTTTTTTACGTTGGTGGGTATATTATATTATCCTTCTCCTTAGAAGCATAAACGCATACGAGCAGAAGTTCACAGAGAGGAAAATTGAGGATGTTTCGTGTCTTCCAGAAAAGAGTACGCTTGAGTAAAATAATAGGAAAGGGACTCTACACACGTTTCGGGGGAAACTGAGGTGAGTTGGAGCAGACTTGAACCACTTTGGCTTCCTTAACGGTTTATCATCATCATTCATTCATGCATATTATATGGCGCAAGGTACTAAATGAGCTTGTCTTGGAAATGATGGCGAATGCTATGATGAAACTGCTGTTATGGCAATAATGATCGAATGAAGAAGGGACTTAGCAAAAAAAAAGAAAATTAACTGTGCCACACTGTCTCTACCATGTTCTGAATAATGACGATTCCTGTTTAATGGAAGGGGCTCTAAGGAAAGTGGCGAGGGGTGGGGGCAGGAAATTACACGTTTGTGGTTATATTCTTGTCTGTGCGATCATCCATTTCCATCAGACGCTGTACGTAGAAATGGCCGGCGTAATTTGAAGAAGGATGCTAATGGTAGGGCTCACACGCGCCGCAGTCTCTCTTTTATTATTACTTATAGAGAAAAGCTAAATATAGAAAAAGGAAATTGCTAGTTACGCGACCACAACCAACAAAATTCCTCGCCGAAGATACGTTAAGGTCGTATACAGGTATTATCGGTATAACGGGTGATAAATAACGAGCAATCGATCTATGCAGTTGGGGTTATTGTCTATCTCTTGATCAAATATTTATGTTTACCCAAACCAATGTGCCTTTTTGTATCCCTCGCTATAGGCTATAGATAACACTTACCTGACAGAGGGTATTAATTGCAGAAAATTAAATGAAGCATGGTACTGAAATTATCATTGCTAAAAATGTAAAAATTAAATGGCACTGTTACCTCACACTAATCAATGTATGTATGTGAGTTTTAGTTTAAATAAGATACATCCGATGCCCTTCATTTCTCAGTTATGTAGAGTCTGTTAGCTCAGTACACTCACCAGTGGTGTGAGACTCTCACCGTGAGAGTGTCTAGTCTTATTTCCGTTTGGGCTTCACATTCTAGCGCCGGTAGTGAATTGCCTGGAGATGATAGTGTGGATAAAAGCACATTTTGACGCAACTCTGGTGCTTGCACCACACAGTCTGCTGCAGGGAAAATATGTTGATGTAATCATATTGATTGTGGGCAAATCAAGTCGCAAAAATAGCAGAGCAAATAAGGTATGGTCACGTAATAAAAATTCAGGGGATTTTTGCCGAGACCGGTTAAATAGCTGGAATGTGATGAAGGAACGAGAAATGTGGTAATTTACATAGTTGTGATGATGGTGGCCATGCCCTTTGCCTTTGCTTTTTTGCGGTGGTAAGTGTAATGGCTTATTTGAAGGTAAACATTACATAGCAACAAACTCTCTCCTGCTGATGTTGAGGGTGAAAGCACCAGCAGTGGACAACATGACGTTCCCCATGGATTTGGAATGGCAGGATTTCACGCAAGGCGCATGATAATATCAGTAAACACACCGACGAGAGGAACAACGTGGTAACTAGATAAGTACACAAATTATTAGATGGCAGGAATAAAATATGGGAGAGTCTGCTCACTGGAAGAAGTATACTCCACGTTCTGATGGATGATATAAGTACCCTTGAATTCTATTTTAGTAAAAAAAAAGTAAGTAAGGTAGCCGCAGAAGTAATCAAATCTCAGGCTAATCTTTTATGACGTCTTTTATAACGAGACACGATCCACAATGATAAGGATCCAAATTTAATAAAAATTAAAATCGTTCTAAAAATAGCCACATGACATGTCGATTGATTTATTATTTTCAGCGAGAAATTAAAACGAATAAAATATGCGAAGTGTTTCTTTTTTTAAATAAGACACTGGCAACATGCTCTGAAATTCTGTATTTTATACAGTGTTCAGGAGAATGTCAAGCTGGCACTGAATATATTAAGGTGGGGCGGATAAATTGAGTTTCTATATTGAATGGAACGAGTCCAGAGAGTGTAATTAATTGAATTGATTGCATTTACAACCACCAGACTTGACAGTTAGTGATTCATGAGACAAATTTATAGCACCTGGCATGTAAAAGAACGATAGGTCAACGGTTTAATACTGAAACTAAACTACGCCACCGCCACTCAAAAATATTTACTCAAAAATTCTATGCTTGTACAGCATTACTGTTAAAAAATCAATTCCACATTTCGGAGTAGTAAAAGCACCACAAAATGTGAAGATAGCCCTTTCATCTTATTTAGTATGCATAATCGCAGGCTTATTACATAAATCGTCGTAGTGATGAACTGTTCCGAATTTGTGTCATTGGTGTGATTGAGCTAAGAACATGGTAGCAAAAATGTTAATTTCATGATGATGACTTAGGGTGGTATACACAATTCGTGGTTAAACCTCAAACCTGGATTTCGTCATTTACGTTAACATGGTGGTAATGCAGGGTTACGGTTAAACCTGGCTAAAAATTGAATTGTGTGTCAGCGAATTGAATTGTGTGAAGTCGAAACGTCGAAAATAATACCGTTATAATCAAGAATCATGTCCTCTGAAATCGTTAAATTTCATTTTGTTTCAAAAATTTGCCTACTTTATTTTTGCAAAAAGAGGGGGAAATCAAACGGTTGTTTTAAACCCACTTTCATATTAATCATCCTGTTTATAAAAGAAAAAAGACTATCTACTACACACGTGCACCTAATAAATGTACTGCAGTTGACCATGATAATGGTATAATGATAATATATTAAAGATAATTATAATCGAAATCGAATTAATTGTAACGAACCACCATCTGTTTTCCCTGAGCACACACTCATTACACCACTTCTTCATCCCATTCCACAATATATAGACTTTCACAAAACTTTCACAAAAGGTTCACTCACGACACGCAAACAAACACACACAGTCGCACTTTTTCTTTCAATATTTTAAAAATGTCCAGGCCCACATCGAAATTTATCGTTGATAGAGAGGTACATGCTTTTTTCTCTACGCTAACCGGCGATGATGGTAGATTCATTACAAAATCAAATGTAGTGATGATCACAAAACGAATCAAGGAAGCAATAATATAGTTAGGCAATACAATTTTTTCTTAGAATCGTTCTAAATAACTAAGTTTGTTATTATTAATGTTTTAGAAAGAAAAAATCCGTTTTAAATTGTAACAAAACACGACGTACTATGATGATGTACAGAGGTATAATAATGAACTACAGTACATTACGATCTTACAGTACAATATTATTACCGCAGACAGATGTTTTTAAAAGAAACACAGAAAATGCTGTATGTAATGTAGTTATTTTTTTTATAATAGTATATTATTATGTAGATAGGTAGAGGTGTGGGGTATTACTTTTTTCTTAATCGTAGTAGTTGTTGTGTTCCTGCAGTGAAGATGATGTCATACACGACGACGACAATAATGCTTGGTGATGATGATGTAGATTTTAATTTGGTGACTGTACAAAAGTTGCACTTTTACACAGGATATTTTAACCGAGAAAAGCAGTTCATTTATTCTCTCTTATTTCGCCGATGTTGTCGTGATTTTTGTGGACTCGTAAGCAAAAATGATGTATTCTTCTGTACACTATTAACAGGAGACCACTACGGCTTTATTGATTTAAACTTAAAACTGTAAATTGACAAATACATCAATATAACCATTTTGATGTTGAACATGATTTATGAATTATAAATATGGATTAAATGTATTCTCGCTATGCTTACCAGTGATGGCTTCATTCGCGAAATACCTTACGTCCACATCTTGATCTTCTTTCAATTTGTCCAACACTGGCGTCAGTAAAGCTGTCATTGTACTGAAAATACAAAACGACATAAAACTTTGAAGAAGTTGTTCGCATCGTATGAAGAAAAAAATTGCTCATTTGTTTCTCCTCACTACCTCCTATCCAGAACTGGTCCAATCTTCTGTAAAGTCTTAGCCACATTGAATCTTACATTAGCAACCCCATCAGATGCCATTTGCGTAACTGTTGGGAGTAAATGCTTAAGTGTGATATCTTGTCCGCATACATCAGCCAAAACCTGAAACGAAAATATGTCAATGCAAATTCTATTGATCGCCAGACAATTCGGAAACACAATATTAATTAGAGAGTAGCTACTTGAGTTACGATAATCAAGTGTTGTGTACAAGATAGAGGGTGCGTGAAAAAACTACGGTCAACTTACTTGCTGGATTCCAATAACCTCGTTTACACAGTCCAAGTTGGAGATAATATTCAACCTTACTTCAGGACATTCATCCTTTAATTGGGAGAGGAACAGGGGCAATAAATGCTCAATGGTACTGAAAATTGATGGCAGGAGATATTAAATTAAATTGCTCACTTTTACCGAATACATCAAATATTTTTATATCTCACTTATTCTTCCCGAGTATTGGGCTGAGACCCATAATAACCGAAGCCAATGCTGATTTTACATGCTGGTTTGGATCAGCTACTAATTCCTTAACACAGGGCAAAATTGAACTCATAATGACGGTTTCCTGAACAGAGGGATCAAGACTTTGACAGAATTCTTTCACTTTATTCGCCGCTGCAGCTCTGACCTCCGCCTCGCAGTCTTTCAACAGAGATTGAAATGCGGGTACCAAATCCGTTTTCGTAATTTCCGGTCCGACAGCCTACGAAAAAAACAATAATTTCCATTTGGTTAAAGTAAACAATTTATTTTGACTGCCTTTCATGAATTCTTTTAATTTTACCATACCTTCTGTAAATCAGTGAATTTGTCAGCCACCATGTAACGAACTCTCCAACTCTTGTCTTCAGCACATTGCCTAAGTGTGGGCATTAAGAGTTGTTCAGTATCATCCTGTGCGAGAAGAGATGCGATGCTGACACAGGCTTCTACCGCTAAAAGCCTTACAGAGTCCTGCAACGCAAATTAAATTATTTAACAATTACATCACAACTTACAATATACTATTATGATGACATTTGCATAAGCACGGGTATGCATGTACATAAGTCTTAAGAATCACCTGTTCATCCTGTGCAAGATTAACAAACATGGGGATGATATCTGATTTCAGATATTCGGGTTCTACCACCTTTGCAAGTTCACCCAGCTTACTTGCAGCAGCTCGTCGGACCATTGGAGTGTCATCTTGGCAGAGGCTTCTGAAGTGACTTCGAAGATCGCCTACATAAATAGATTAGTATTCAGTTAAATTATGTTAAACAAAAAATATTCGTTTCATAATCAATAACTGTAGTAATGCAAGGATACATCACCATACCCCTGATTGTTGTGGATACTCTAGGGTAACAGACAGAAAAAAGACCACAGGCTGACGTCCTTGATGTGAACCAGTCACCGGAAGCCAGGCGTTTAACTAAGGGAACAAAATGCGCTTCTAAATCTGCTACAGAGTGTTGTGCAGATATCGTTCTCAGCGACTCAACAGCCTTGTCCCGAACTACAGTCTCTTCCACAGTCGCCAAAGATTCTAGCGGAGCCTGCACAGAAATAATAATGTCAACGTTTAAAATTGCAGTCTACATTCGATTTCATATTCATAGTCAGCAGTACTTGTCTTGTCACTGATAAATCAACTCACAAGGAGGCAATGAACAAACTCCGGTCCTCCCACTAAGGGTGTAAAATTGCCCAACTGTTCAGCAAGAGCCAACAGGACTTCATCTTCATCATAAATTGTATCCGCAAGGAAGGGAATTAATTCCGATCTAGTCCTATCAACTCCCAGGGCTAGTGCAATGGTGGACAACTTCTTTATTGAGTTCAGTCTCAGCTGGAGTAATAAAAAAGTTGCTAATTAGCTTTTTAAAAAATCAATCTATATATTTCCTGATATAATTTCTACCTGAACGTCTTCGTTCCTTAGTTCATCAATTAGTACTGCAATCGGGTACAGGGACTCGTCCCCACAGGTCTCCGTTGAAGCCATTATAAAGGAATTCTATCAGAAATCAGTTTGTACTAGATAATTGAGCAAAAAATATACAATTAATAAACAAATAAACGGATTAATTAGTAATGTTACTAAAATTACTGAACAAACGAATGCGGGAAGGGTTTAGAGTTAATGCTCCAGCAAAACTGTCTATTATGAGAACTGATCATTGATCATGATTATATATTTATTTAAAGACGTTTCGTCGAATAAATTAGTCACGTGATTTGATGGTGCGCGTATGTATCTCGAAAATACTTGCTATATTGTAAAAAGATTTTTACCTGGCCTACATCATTTCTACAAATTACTAATATCAAGGTAAAAATGTTAGTAGAATCACATACACAATAAATTCAATAAAAGCACACCCCGTATTAAATGTACGGACAATGCCCGGTTAACAGCTACCGAACACCATGTCGATGTTGTAATTTGTATTTGCGTAACATGATAATAGTCAATAAACGCAAAGACAAAGTTTATATTTAACACTGTATTTTAATTGCTAATTACGTGCTTTTTGAATACCATCTCACAAAAACAAAATACTGTGGTGTGATCGATCACTAACTTCTCTAAGAGCTAGCTAGCACGCCAACAAACTCGCACCAACACCGACCAAAATAAATTAAAACGTTTAAACGTATCCACCATTTACATTTTGTCAATCAATTATGTATATATATAGTTAAACCCGAAGATGCGTTCCACTGAACCAAATAGTTTAAACTTTAACTTTACTGCTATCATTTATCCACACCACACCAATGAACATAGCTAACATTGAACATACACAAACAACACGGTGGTGAAGTTGTTTGAAATATTTAAAAATCAACCCTTTCCGATACCATACATCAAATTTTAAATTTAAAAAACTAATAATCTGATTGAATCAACTGTCCATTTCCCACTTACTTATTTAATTGCCGTCTTCTCTGGTCTGCCTTGAATTTACTCTCTCTATCCCCGAACACTAATAGTAATAGTACTATAAAATCGCCACTCCAAATTTTAATGCCTTCACTGGTCGTCGTCGTCAATAACAAACTCACGTTTACTTTTTTCTCTACTAAAATACTTGACACCTTTCCTTCCAATCACCGCCGCCACCGCTGATGTTGTTGTTACCTATAAATTAAAACAGTTTAACTTTAAAAACTACCACCACCACCAAATTAATGTTACCTCCTTAATACAAAAATATTTCTTTAATAATGAATTAATGAAAAATTATATTACTAAATGCTTTCTACGCAGTGTGTGTACTGTAATATCACCCAAAATAAACAATAATACACAAAAACTCGACTGGTTACTATATTATTATTGCGTATAGTGCGCTACTGCTACATTAATAGAATTCTGCTGAATTGTGGTGAATACTGAATACTGGTGAATACACCTTCACTCACACCAAAATATTTTTTAATCTCCTTTTCCAAATATTTTTTACTACTACTCACAGTGTGTTTATACTACCCTTTTTTTCTAAGGGTGTCCGTTGGTATAGTGGCCTGCTATGCTGCTGGTTAGAAAGAAAAGTGTTATAATATCTCCTCTCAGTACAAATGCATAGAGAGCTAGGACAACGAGAACGAGAGAGAGGACTAAATACAATAGTGATGATACTGATGATAGTGAGTGTATCTGGGTTGTATAGAAAATCAATGACCTCGCCTAAAGCAAGAAGGGAATATGGTAGGGAAAGCCGAAAAGAAAATGAGAAGATAGAAGAGAAGATATATAGAAAATGTATAACAAAGTGTTACATTAATTGTATCTTATAAAACGTAAGTTATGACTATGACGACGAGAAGAAGGATACTTGCTTCACTGTGCTTTATAGGTATTATTATGTCTATGTCGTCCGTCGCTTTCAGTAGAGTAGAGAGTGTATTCAGTGTATTGGTTATTTTATTTTACGTACTAAAAAGGATGGATTGGATATGGTGAGAATTTTAGAGTGCCAAGTAAAGTAAGAAAACCACAAAAAGGTGCCTTGAAACAGGCACACAGATTAGTAAGGAAGGCAGAGAGTAAGTGTGTTGTAAAAATTGAGTGGCTTTTTCCTATAAAAAAGGAATGCATGGCGAGGAGCAGAGTAGCATAAAAAATGCATTAACGGTATGCATTCATTATTACTATTACTCCTGCAGCGGGTTAACATTTACAAGCATTGCTGCACCAAACATATTTGGGAAGATGCGTTGTCGTCGTTGTCGTTGGAATAGTTTTTAGAGCGAAGCAGTATGTGGGTTGCAATTCGGGAAGCGATGATATGATGAGATGAGATACTATATATTGAGTTGGTGCTACCATAATATGCCAATTTGGTAGTAGTAGTGGTAGTGGTGGGCAATGGACATCTTTACAGTAGAGTAAACATAGGAGGGTATGAACGTGGTGATGATGATGACGATGACGAGGTCATAATGTATTAGTCAATACAACGTAATTTGGAGAGTGGTCTGGTCGGTCTCGGTGGTAGAATATTGTATCGGAGAAGGTAGCCAGTAAATACCTATATAGTAGTCTGTGAAGATGAATAATAACTATAACATGACATGATTGTTTTTTATAAGCGGTACGTTCGTACTACGTACGTAGCAGTATGAGTATATACGTACTTTGGGTTGGTTCATATATTACAGGCGTCAACCTACGTTCGCAAAAAGTCCGTTGCACAGTGCCCCAAGTTTGAAAGCACGTACATAATGGCATATTACCTTACATGCTGAGATTTGTATTTTCGAAGTTTTGCATATGCATATGTCAAGTTTAACAAAATGATGTTTCATGTTGGCTTGGGCATACAAAATGTCTGTTAATCCGGATTTCTTTGACCATTTTAGCTCCGTGGGCCTGCCCGGTTTAAGTTGAATTCAAGATTCATCTTCACTGATTTTTTTATCAGAATGATGATAACGAGTGATGGAGTAAAATACGATACGTTCTAAATGTACGACTCCTTTTAGTAAAATATAAATATAGTATCATTTTGTACATGCACAAATCATACTCACTTAGTCACCACAATATAGTATCATTTTAGTTTACTTTAACCGAAAAACAATGTACGAACTGAAGTACGTAACATATGTACTGCATAGTTGCAGAATGGAATGGAAAATAATCGTCTCTTACAAGGATATGAAATCAGCATGTTATAAATTTTGTGATAATATTCATACAAAATGAAAGATTCAACGATTTTGAAATATTAAAAGTAATTTGGTCACTGGGTTTGCCTGTACATCTTTCCACGTGTAGCTAAGCATTCGCGTTTATAAGCAATTTTTAATTGTATATTTATTTATTCTGCAGCACGCAATCAGATATTTCGCGAAATTCAATCATCAAAATGGTAGTTTTTAATCGCTGCAATCAAGTAATTTTTACACGATATACATACAACGACAATAATGCATAGTCTAGAATGGTGACACAAAAACGAATCAACTAAAACAACAAGCTGGTTGATGAAAGGAAACAATTTACGAACTAGAATTTTAAATTCTTTTATAAATTGTAAATATTATGTGAGTGTTGGTCATTTGTTTTAAAGTATTACGGACACTTCGTTGGTGAAAAAGGTTTCGTCAGTTAAAACATCTTCAGGGGTCATTGCAGTTGTTTATCAATAAAAAATAGTTCATTCGTACTTGTAGGTTAAAGTAAAGTAACCATATAACCGACCTTTAGTTTTTGTACTTAATTGTATTGTACTGCGTAGTCCTACAATGGTAGGTACCACGGGGTCCCGCCCAGGTCTGGTAGGGACGTCGGTACGCGCTCAAGCTTATATGTATATACCTATGTGTGAACGAGCGTTCATTAATGATTAATGATACTGTTGCAGTCTTTTTTTGGTCACTGTCGTACCGATAACAAATTAAGTAACTTTCGTTGGAATTGGAATCCTTATTTTGGTGTCAATTTCATGCCATAGTTGAATACCATGCTGGGTAACTATCCTTGTTAGTCGGTTAGTCTATACTACTACTCTATTTAATAAAATTAACGCAAGTCGCAAATGTGGATATATGGTTCATATAATATGGATACGGATATGTACATAATATAGAAACACGGGAAGAGCATTTCCAAAAAAAATTGCCGATATAAACTTTTGTAGTATAACAGCGAACGCACTGTATGGTGTGTGATGAAAAAGAATGTCAGATTATGCTTATTTTACTATACTCATTTCCTATTTGTTCCTTGTTCGTCCAAGAAGAGGATGACGATGACGATCAAGTTAAGTTGAGTAAAATTATAATGTTTTATGCATTTTGCATGATGAAATAGAATCTAAAGGAATGGAAGGAAAAGGATGATGATTATCAGGTTCATGATGATGATGATGATGATGAATTGTGAATATAGGTCTAGTGCAATATACCACAGTATTTGATAACGTAATAAATTTAAAGACTTTAACATTGACTCTGCAACATTTACAATCACGGCATGATCACGGCTTGACTTTAGGCTAATCATTTGTACATCGTACGTTTTTAAAGTACGTCAACTGCGATATTGCGAGAGCACGAACCAAAATGAACAAAGCCCAGACTAGCAGAGGTTTTGTAACGATAAAACTCGGAAAAGATGAGAAACTATAACTCTGCTATGAATAAATAAGCTATTTTAATAGAAATATTATTAATAATTAGAAGAATATGCTACGCACACAACCCCACTCGGGAGATTGTGAGAATGAGCTCATTGTTCATAATACTCCCTGTATCCGTATCTGTAACAGGGACTTCTGATGAAATTTTAACAAATGCTACAACAATTTAAGGCACAACAATACAGAAAGTGTGTTGGTAGAGTTGGAATATTACATGACTTTGTGGGGTGCGAGGTCACGAGAAACAGTATGTATGGTTCGTTCGACAGAGGGTAAAAAATAGCTTAAAAAAATAAAAATAAAAAACAATATGTACACACATCTGAGAAAATTTATTCATAGAGGAATGCAGACGGACACGGTGTAATTAAGTGGAACGGATGAGAGGGTAAAAATTAATGGTTGTTTTGTATTCTGCGTGCTGTTTTATAGTTTCCTTTTTTTAGCTTCTTGCATTTATTATAATGAATGACTTAGATACTTTATATGTATGCATTTTTACGCAGATGAAAGATCTTTCATCTAAAAGTAGTGATTTTAGCGTGGTTGTCTGTCTGTCCTTCATCACTCTAAACGCCAGACGCTTCAGCCGATTTGACTCAAATTTGGCACACAGGTACCTTATGGTAGTGGCATCTCTTGGATATAATTTGAGCAAATTTGGTCAACCCCCAGGGGGTCATTAGGAGGGTCAAAAATTTAAACTTTATCCAAATTAGCTCAAATTTTGAAGCCAAAATATCAAGTTTTTATCAATTCAATCAGCTTGTACCAATACAACCATTTTCATCTGCGTCTCTACTGCTGCAATTATAGCAAGTTTATTTGAATTTTGTTTAAAATTCAATATATGCATGCATTCTGCAATTTTGCATTTTCTACCTCTGTAAAGTAGAACAGTACGACGACATGCATTTTGCTGTCCTTTTTATATATTTTCTGCATTTTTTGCAGTCCAACTTTACAATGTATTATGGTTTGTAGCTGCTGGTTACCATTTAAGCTCCGTGCTTGAAGTAAAGCTAAATGTATTATTTTGTACGAAACTGTAATACTACAACAAATATAAATGCAAATATATCTACACATAACCGTACCGCATAATCGGTACATGCACAAAAAATGTAAACGAAAAAAGTGCATGAGTAAAGAACGAACTGTGCATTTCCAATAGCTGAGCGATGGTTAAGGTGTAATACTAGGTTTAACGTTAGGCAAATCGGTTTACAGTATTACGTACTTGGACACAAAAACATGCATTGTAGTTGCAGTGCTAAAATGTCAACATTATCGTTATTGAATTATGGTTGATGGTAAATATGAAACTTGTAAATAATCACATATTATATACAAATCTGGGGTGTCTTTTATCAATATATATTCCATCCAAGGAGATTGATTATTCATCATCATGATAATAAATTATTGTAAGAAAGTTCAAGTTCAAGAGTCCAGGCGTTCAGGTAGATAGCATCCAATCCACACTTAGATGGTAATTGGAGTTGAAGTTGGAGTGAATTTGAGCGTGAATGTGGAACAAGACTTGTTCGTCAGTAGTCAGCAGAGCGTCAAGGTTCAAGTAATAGTATGAGCCATGGTCAAAAGTATACTGAGTGTTTTGATTGATAATATATTAATTTCATCATCATCATGTATAGTATGTATATGTATGACGATTTTATTTCCCCTTCTCTAAGATTAGTCACGCAAGCCCCAAAAACAGAATGAGTTTATAGCTGCTCATACCATAAACGTGATCATATAGATGAAGCTATGCATCCATCCTCTTCCTACATTTCAGGCGTTTCAAATCGCGTATTAATTTGGATGTGTGGAATAGTGTGGATGTATACTATGATATCTTACCGTTTATTAACGAGAAAACTGTAATTGGCCAAGATTCCCGACTGTTTACGTACCCAAACTCTAAATGTTTAAAAATTACATGTTGTTTATTTGCCACGTAGTTTGTTGTGCTGTTTGTACATCTAGTTGTTAATTTCGCAATTTGTAGCACGGTTTGGTCTACATTTTATGCTGTCATGCCAACAAAACTGATTGTGTGAGTTGGCAGTTGGCAATTACTACAGCTCACACAAATCTTAACAAATTTACATCATTTACCCGCTTATGATTTGCTTTAAACGAAAGAAATAATTTGCACCTCTCTCCCAGTAATCCATCAAGTGAGTTGTCGTTGTTGCTCGTGGGGTACATGGATAAAATTAATAATAAATTACTGCGTTCATTCATTCAACTACAATAATTGCTCCTGGATTTTTCAGGAGAAAAATCTTGTGACTAGAATCAGATATGCCGGCGATACTGTACCATTTAATTTGTCGAAGTAATTGTAACGAGATGAGTGTAGAGCGCGCAGTGAAAATTTTTTTTTGAAAAAAAGGGCCTCTGGGGGCACCTCAGATATGTAAGTTCCTTAGCGTCGTCGATACTGTACAAGTGAACATGCAAGCGTAAATGCATGTGACCTGG